>PVJN01009388.1:0-61110 GCA_004026805.1 Lasiurus borealis
TTAGTGATTTGGGTTTAGAAAAAGAAGAGTCTACTAAACAGTAAAGGCATAGCTATTCCAACTAAGTATTCCTCCCCCATGACATTTTATCCTAAAACAAAACTGTTCAAGAATTGTTCTCTCAAACATGAAGCCAAAAAGTTCCCTGACAGTTATTTGGAAGTAGACTTGATGCTAATTGGTATCCAGAGACAGTACGGCTCTCTGAAAATGGTGTTTTCCCTTTATTCGGTGAAAATAATCTGCAGGAGTGGAACTAGAACGTGGCATTTTCTCCTCCAGAATTGAGTCTCCTGGTTTGTGGGGGGAAGGAGAGGCGGGGTAGAGAGGTGGGAGGACCTTAAAAGTTTACCTCCGCCCTTCCAAGCGCCGAAGAGATCCCTTTAACAGGCAGTACTGCTAAGTCCAGGGTGCAAATAGCCATCCCTGACACCTGCTCACATCCCTATAGTTACAGACTCAGTTTCCCAGCTTCTCGCAGGTCGAAGGGGACAGGTATTATGTTCCAGCAAACAGGACACCAGTGGAGGTGAAAGCTACCTTCAGGCAGCCTCTTTAAATGAGATGACTTCCAATTTTGATCCTTCATCCTTCTTGCTGGCTGGAATCAGACTCAATGGCTGGAGCCTGAGCAGTCACCCTGGACCAGGAGACGGTGTGATAAGCCGACAGGCGGCCAGCCCTAATGATACAGCGGAACTACCACCAGAGCTACTTGGATTATCTGCCCTCTGACTCTTCTCTTAACAAAGGAAAATTCATTTTAACCACGTTTTTTCACTCCAAACACAGCCCAACCTCATCTTGATGATATAGCTGCCAAAATCTGGAAGCATGAAAGACATATGGCAGCATCCCACAGACAGCTCTGGCCTGATAGTTGGCTATGGGTTAGAATGACAGGTAAGGGGGGGGACCCATGGGGAGTGTTTTCTTACTATACTTTAAAGCCTCAAACAAGTTAAAAAGAGGGACATGAGAGTAGTGTGTTTATGCTTATCCTAAATACTGTCTCCCACGCATTAGTCTTGAGAGGAGATATACTTTTCCAACATTTAGGTCCACTTAAACTCAAGGACTTTGTAGCCTTGAGTGGAGGCCTGGGCCCACCAGGGTGTGTGGAAGGCTTGGCTTCCTCCACTGCTGGGGAAACCCAAGCCTCCCTCCTGCTCGCTCCATGGCCACAGCTATCTCAGTTAGGGTTAATTTGCATGTGCGCTCCTGATTGGTTGGTGGGTGTGGCCTGTGAGTGTAGTAGGGTGGTAGTTAATTTGCATATTATTAGATAGGATAGTATAAATGACCTAACTTCAAAAAAATTATTGGATAAGATGTCTATGCTGCAATTATTTTCATACTATCACTGGTGTCCTCTTTCTGACCTTAGGGAAAATGCTATTCTTAAAAAGCAAATATAAAAATAAGATTTATTTCTTAATCTGTTTACAAAATAAATAAAAGCTATTTAACATTTGCACACAAAACTGAGTTCATAGTTTTAAAAAAGTACAAAAACACCAAAATGAAAAAGTCCACTTTTTACTGATCTTTCAAAGCAATTAAAGATGAAGACTTTTAAAAATCCTTTTCTTAAATATTTAAAGAGACTTTCCCCCTCTGCAGTCTCAAACTTTTTTTTTCTTAAATATATATTTTATTGATTTTTTTACAGAGAGGAAGGGAGAGGGATGATAGAGAGTTAGAAACATCGATGAGAGAGACATCGATCAGCCACCTCCTGCACGCCCCTTGCTGAGGATGTGCCCGCAACCAAGGTACATGCCCTTAACCGGAATTGAACCTGGGACCCTTCAGTCCACAGGCTGATACTCTATCCACTGAGCCAAAACCGGTTCCGGCTCAAACTTTTGACCTTTGAAAAACACATGCTGACAACTGTGCCTGTCACCCCGAAACCCCAGTAATAAGTCCTGTGTCTACAAGGGATAGGAAAGAAGGTCCTTTCTGAAGCAGAAAGCATGTGCTGGCTCTACACTAATTCCAGATCACATGGGAACCACGTTTTATATTAAGATTTCACCCCCAAAAATAGCTCACATCACACCGCTCAAAGGCAGCCATATTCCCCCACTCAACCATAAAGAAAGCAGAGTCCCAGTGTCTTACCTCAAACTGTGGGTAAGGGGGAGTCATGGCTGCAGGGGGCCCTGAGGTGGGAGGTGGCATCCCTGAAGTGGGCGGGAACAGACCCAAGGCATTCAGGTTTAATCCAGGAATTAAATGTGCTTGAAGCTGCAATGGTAAAATTAAAAAGATCCCGTGTAAGTGAGCATTTCTCAGTGATAATATTCAGATTGTGACCTCTTGTCTAGTTAAAGAAAACCACCTGACACAAAACTTTTACAACAAAGCAGATATTTCCTATGACCACACTTGACCAGATAGTTTATATCCATTTATATTTCTTGGTATTTAAAACCCGTGTGCTTGTTCGCCTCCTCCTGGATCTGAAACCACATGGAGTTTCTCAGGGCAGCTCACAGAGCTCAAAGACATGCTCTATCCCGTAGTACACGGCACAGACAGACAGAAAGCCGTGCACCTGTCGAAGAAGTAAGCGAACAAGATTTATTCACTGGAAAGTGAACCAGAAATAGAGAACGAGCAATTAAGAGATCTTCACTTCCGGATAAAATTTGGAGTCATCGGTCTGAAGGCCTAAAACATAGTCAAGGCCTTTGGAAATCAGGTCCGCTCCGCAGATAGCTCCTACGGCTGAACGCATGCTTGAGAAGAGAGTTTGTTTCCATTTAATGTTATAAGGGTTGAGAAAGTGTGGTGGAGATCAGAGAACGGAGTCTTGCGCATGCCTGAGATCCCTTTAAAAGGCCTGTAGAGTTGGACTTACGCCCAGTTAACTCAAACATTTGGATGAGCACTGACAATGTCAAGGTAGGAAGGCAGTCAAGTGGACTAAAGTGATTAGCATTCTAAGCTCCTCTCACAAAATTGGTAAATCTTTACATCCTTCTGTTAGGTGTAATGTTTCAGATGACAGGCCCAATTGAGGACATTTTTTTTTTTCAATCATTTACTTGAAAATTCAGGATGAACTTTACCAATGTTATATCGTGAGCACCATTCCATCCATTAAGGAACATCAACAATTCACTATGTTCTAGTCCCTCAACATTATTTTTATTTCCAAGGAAGGAACTAAGTTTTAAATTTATATTCATATTTGTAATAGCTTTACAAGCATTGTTACCTATTGTAATTCCTAACAGGCATGCAATGTAGGCAGTACCCCTGTTTTACAGATGAGAAACTGATGCTCAGAAAGACCAAATAAGCTGACCAAGAAAACAGAGCTGCAGTTATAAAGGGATGAACTGAGATTCAAACACAATTCACATGCCTCTACTGTACTAATTTCCTTCAAGTTAACATTGTGCAGGAGACATTAGCCTTTTTAAGGTGAGTTAAAAGATGAAAGTCTAAATCTCAAAGAGATAGCCAAGCCGACTGTCAGAGCTTGTGTCTACTAGGGCACTCCTCTACGGTGCTAAAAACCAATGAGAACCTAATCGAATGGCAGTGCCATTAAAGAAATCAGTATCAATGCAATTGAAAACATCATTTAACTTCACCCAAATAAACACACGCCCTTGGTATTAACACTAACATTCATAGAAGCAATATCATTTTCATAAGACTCCCTGATTTTCTTCATTATCTCCTCCTCAGCTTTGGCACACGTTTCCACGCTGCCTTTCACTGTGATGGTGCGCTCCGGATTGTACAGTGTCAGTTCCTGCAATCTGCAGATCGAACACGGAGGGGGAGAAAGATTATGGAAATTATGGGAGGAAGAAAGCAGTAACAGTTCAGCCACAGATGGCAATTAAAACCCAAATGAGGGGGCTGGCAAGTTGTAAACGTGGGCGGTTAGACATGATGAAAAAGGAGTGAGCCCCAAAAAAAACACAAATCCCCGAACTGTAAAGCCAGGAGAGAAAACACTTCCCCTCCCACCTTCTCAATAAAAATCACTGGGCACACGTGGTTCAATTAAATCCGTGGTTTAAACACAGCGTACGTCTTGGCCACTTAGGTTGAACCACTTTCGCAATTTACCAGTGAAATATAAAGAACATGACTGGAAGGCCATAGTTTTAGCAGAAACCGAGAACCAGATGCACATAACCTTTAATGAGTACGTTCCCAGTCTGCACTGACCAGTGCTAAGCATAATTGGCATTCTCCAGCAACTGTATTTTCTGGGTCACCAGGCAAGGAATAAGCGTGGAAATGTTTCAAAGGCAAACCAGAGTTCACACGTATACACTTCCTCTTTGCCAGCAAGCTTAGAATTTAGATAAGGTATGCTGGAGGAAATTATGTAAATCAATCCATCTTTCTGTTTTTTAATTTTACTTTTCAATCCATTTTGACTACATAAGTTTTTTAAAAAGGGTCCCTGGATGACCATTTAGAAAAGTAAAAATGAGAATGCGGCAGCAATACTCAGAAACTCCCTCTCGACCCAGTCCTGCTGAAGCTTGCGAGCCCTGCGATGACATGTGAGCATCGAGGCCTGCGCCAGTCCATGGGAAGTAAGGACATGGAGCGGGAGGACGGGGACTACTGGTACAGTCTCCCTCAGATTCCAGTTACAGTTCTCATTGTCATGACTGGCAGAGTACTGTATGCTAAACTTGAGACAGATGAACGGGTATTATTCCTTTTTCCCTTCAACTTGCTCAAAATGTACACATCGACGGACTGTTTGTCTTAGACCAGTGGTCGGCAGACTGCAGCTCGCGAGTCACATGCGGCTCTTTGGCCCCTTGAGTGTGGCTCTTCCACAAAATACCACCCCCTGAGAGAGTCTATTTTGAAGTGCCGTTAAAAGAAATTTAAGAAATTTGGCTCTCAAAAGAAATTTCAATTGTTGTACTGCTGTTATTTGGCTCTGTGGACTTATGAGTTTGCTGACCACTGTCTTAGACTATTTAAAGAAGTGCATTGTTAATCTCCATTTTCAACCCACCTTGCTCCTGATAAGCATTTATATTAAAATTTTCAAAATAACTGTTTCTAGAATAGCTTTTAAGATCTATTTCCCACTTAAAATCCTCCCTTTTTTTAGCATAAACTTCAAGACAGGGTAGGATCATGTATTATATTAACCACTTAGTGGGGTTTTTTATTTCTTTACAGTCAAACAGGACCCTCCTCCTTCTGCACTACCTCTTCCTTTGAGAGCTCCTTGCTACACAAACACCCAGTGCTCAGTTCTCCTCAGCCCATCCGACTCCGGTACTCTGATGGAAACCAGGGATACCAGCCTCCAGGATGACCCCTCCCCACATGGAATAGTAAGAGGCTGCGACTTCTGAGGCTGTGTTATAAAGACACTGCCGCTTCCGTCCTGCTCCCGGACCATCCACGGTGGCAGGAGGCAGCTACCATGTCTCGTGTCCTGGGGACCGCGGAGCAGCCCTGAGGAGCGGGCTCTGTGGGGAGGAGCCGAGGCCTCACGCCACCAGCCAGCACCGACTTGTCAGCAACATGAGAGCTGAGCGAAGCCACAAGCTGAGCTGCTCCTGAGACCCTGACCCACAGACTAGGGGACCCATAAGCCTTTCCACTGTCATACGCTCTCAAACGCTGGGCTATTGTCTTTCCATCAATGGGAATAACGTGGGCTCTCTATACTCCTTTTGGTCAGCAAACTTGACCAAAAGTCAGTTTGTAGGAAACATGCACGAAAAGCTTTCGTGCCTCCTGCCTCTCTGGAGGGGATCTTTCGATGTGGGTTAGAGACAGACACAGACAGCGTGAGCTTGAGAAACGAAGTGGAAGCAGGGCGGTGCCCTAGCTGGGTCAGATGGCACAGGCGCTGCTGAACATGAACCTCCACTGAAACACAGCGCTTGGCAATTCCCTCATTCAAAAGCAAGCAGGGCGGCACTTACGGAGATATCGTGATTTTAGTGTCCGTGTCTTGCTCAATCTTTTTAAGATTTCTTCCTTCCTTACCAATAAGACGGCCTACAAAGTTGTTATGGGCTAAAATCTTCAAGGGAAGCTCTTCTGTGCTGTAAATAAACAAAAAAAAAGGTCATGAAATCCGGGCAAGTAACCCTACTCTCAGTAAAAAGAGAATATTTGTTCATTAACCATCTATTTCCTACCTACCACGTAGGAAGCATGATGCCAGGAGAGTTTAAGCTGCCTGACCATCAGCCACATTCTAGCAATGCATGAACAGAGGGGGTAAAATCATTAATATGTATCTGGATAGAAGTTAATTTTTAAAAACGGTTTCCTTTTATATTCATCTCAGAAACCACCTTCCAATGATGGATTCTGCTTAGCTTTGAAAACAGCTCCTACTCAAACTCCTGTTCCTAAACCCCCAACTCCAGAACACAATGCACAAATGCAAACAGCATGACTTTAGTGTAAATTTTAAGCTCCATACCTGACAACACAGGCACAATTCAGACAAAGAAACAAGAACTCAGCAGTGGTTACAAGCTGGGGAAGAGTGTAAGAGTGGAGGGCGGGTCACATTTCACTTGCACCTTTCTGAATTTCCCAAACACATATCACTGTTTATAGATGTCACTGGGCTTGGCTGGTGTGACTCAGTGGTTGAGCATTGACCTTTGAACCAGGAGGTCATGTCGTAATTCCAGTTAGGCACATGCCCAGGGTTCGAGCTCAATCCTCAGTAGGAGGCATGCAGGAGGCAGCTGATCAATGATTCTCACTGATGTTTCTCCCTCTCCCTCTCACTTCCTATATATGTATTAAAGTTGTTTTGAAATAAAAATAAATAAAAACATGCCCTAGCTAGTTTGGCCTAGTAGATAAGTGTCGGCCTGCAGACTGAAGGGTCCCTGGTTTGATTCCGACCACAGGCACATACCCAGTTTGCGAGCTCGATCCCCAGTGTAGGGTGTGCAGGAGGCAGCCTATCAATGATTCTCTCATCGTTGATGTTTCTTTCTCCCTCTCCCTTCCTCTCTGAAATCAATAAAAATATATTTTAAATAAATAAAAACATCATTGGGGTTATCTGGGTGGTGGGCCTTTTCTTTATTGTTCTCTATACAAAAAAACACACAACACACCAGTAATTAGAATCTTATAGCATCATATAACTAACCTTATAACTAAAATATAGTTAATGTATTTAAAGGTCCCTACAAATTAAATGCTGTGATTAGGTCCCAGGCTAACTCCAGCGCCTTACTCTGGATTCTATTCTATGCCCAGCACTGCACTGAACACTGAATATAGCACCAAACCCGACCTCCACTCCAAGTTCCTGTGGGAAAGACAGTTAAGAGTTCCAACCTGGAGCCCTGGCTGGTTTGGCTCAGTGGATAGAGCTTTGGCCTGCGGACTGAAAGGTCCCGGGTTCGATTCTGGTCAAGGGCATGTGCTTTGGCTGCGGGCACATCCCCAGTGGGGGACGTGCAGGAGGCAGCTGATCAATGTTTCTCATGTTTCTAACTCTTTATCCCTCTCCCTTCCTCTCTGTAAAGAATCAATAAAATATATATTTTTTTTAAAAAAGGGAGTTCCAACCTGGAATATTTAAATAAATCCCCCATTTATCTCAGCACAGGGCGAGGGCTCCCCACCTCAGGGAGCTCAAAGCCATGTTGTGAGGACTGGGGCCCTGCGGTGGCTAAATCCAGGGGTACTCCTAGACCCCGGTGGGCTTTTGTCCCCCACCATCTTCTCCAGCTGGACGGTCCTCACTACTGCCACTCCCCCACGGCCAAACACAGAGGAAAATCTGTAAAGGACTGAGGCTTTACACCAAACCAACACGCCCAGCCCGGCCTCCTGGGGCAGAGCTCCCGGGGCTCGCTGGCAATCCCCAAGAACTCTGTCAATTCAAAGCAAAACGGCACGGACATCAACCTCTCCACGGGTTCGCCCTCGTTACTCACAATTTTATGTCTTGGGCCTCCTTATGCATAATCTCCAGAATAGACTTACAAGCCGCAGAGGTGCCTTCCGGGGTAGAGAGGATAGTAATGGACTTCTCGGCAGCGCCTGCGTTCTCTTTACGGTGGACGTCGATCCTTAGGGTGGGTGACAGAGAGAGGAAGGCGAGGCTGTAAGGCGCGCACTCACAGAGCTTTCCAATGACCAACTCCCAAGTCGGGGCTCCGGGGCAAGAGCATAAGCTCCCGATACACTGCCAACGGGATGCCTCAGCGGTGGATTTTAATTCCAGAACACTCCCTTCTCTCTCCTCATTGACCAAGCAGGGACCTGGTCTCACGACCTCATTCATTCTGCCAGAGCTGCATCTGCTGCATCCGATGGCCCAGAACAAGCATCTCGAATCGGAGCGCCTCGGTCCAGACAAAGGCTTTCTTCTCTCTGAACCGCACCGGACCTGGGCCGCGTGCCACGAGGGTGGGAGCTGGAGCCCCACAAACCAGGCGGAACCCTTACTCCACGGTCTGCTCTCGCTGTCTATCGGATGAGCACAGTTCACTCACCTGCTTCCTTTTGCAAAGCTCACCCTATATTTTGCCTCCTTCACAGAGGAAAGTCCACAACAAAACCCGAAGAGACGGCAATTCAACTTCAAAGAAAAGCAAATGACCAATTAATGCAATGTGTCAAACCCCACTGGTAATTATATACACACCAGTTAAAATAAGGTGTCTTTTCTTCCGGGCCTGCAATTACTCTGAGAGATAAAATTAAGTGCTGGCCAGAGGACGGGGCTCCGGGCACACCCACACTTTGGTGGGAATGCAGAACATCCCGGCAGGACCTATCAAAGCTGAGAAGCTTATCAACTTTGACTCAAGAATTCTACTTCTTGTGACATCTCCAGAGGCCGCCCCACAGGCGTGTCGAGAGAGTTTCCACCGTCAGCACTGCTGTGGGGAAAGGGGACCTGTCTGCACACCGCGGGGCTCAGCAGCATCCCTGGCTCAGCCCACCAGATGCCTCAGCTCATCCCTCGTCCAGCTGCGCTGACCAACAGTGTCTCCAGACACCGCCGATGTCCCCGGGGCGGAGCGGGTCACCCCGGGAGAAAACTACCAGCACAGGAACCACTGCGGCATGCTTTGTAGCAGAAAGCACATCGGGATTATCTTTAAAAGCTCACCAGGAAGGGATGATTAAGTAAGAGGATCTGACAGAGGGGGGTGAGTAGGGACTGGGAAGAGGAGGATGGAAGGGGGAAGATGGGAGATATCTGTAATACGATATCAACAATAAAAAATATAATTAAAAAAAAACACTTCAGCATCAGGTAAATCAAACAAACAAAACATATAAATAATAAATGTATATTCGTATCAGAGATGTTTAAAAACGTGGTATCATTACAAATATCAACATTATGAGAGTCTTTGACCTTCTGTGAAAAAATACAATTCATAAGATTTCCTCTTTAAAGCTATACTAGTTAGTAGATACAGGAACAAATCCTATAAAGATACACCCCAACTTAACAATGGCTACCATAGGGAGTGACATGAAGGGTCACCCTTTTTTGTTTTTTTCACATTTGCATTTTGAATTAAATACAAATATAAGTCTGCTGTTGTTGAAGATACAAGAAAGAAAATCAACCATCCAAAAACCGGAGTTCAGTGAAAATGAGACATTCGTGAGTCCTTCTGGCCACTCAGACACGAGAAGACAAAGAGCTGTGCAATTCCTCGCCGTGAGAACCACTTCACCTTGCCAATAAAATCGAGGTTTGGATTTCATTTTCCTAAACGTTGGATGAAAACTGAAGACATATTTCAGAAGCAAAACCTATTATTAAAAATAAGGGCAATGTAGAAATGAAACAAGGAAGAGCTAACTAGAAGTAACTAATTAAAACAGCGCCGTGGACAGCAGGCTCAATCTCAGGCACCATTTTTCCAGCCACCGTTTCAGAAACCCCCAGTCACCTCCAGCATCGCTTATCACTAGGAGGGGACACGGCAAACTCCCTCCTTCCAGGGCACTTCCGCCCGCTCACTGTGCCAGATCACTAGACTCTGATCCTCGGAGAGAAGGGTAACATCTGAGGCCGTTCCAAAGGCAGAGGACCCGATAACGACTAGTTTCAATGGTAAGAATGAACTGAATCCACTGGATGTAACAAAAACTGCTTCCCTTCCCTCTCCATCCGCCATCTTCCTGCCTTCAATAAGCAGCTCAGTTTAAAGAAGCTCTTTTCTCTGACAAGGAAATGAATAGCATTAAAAGGAACACTTCTAATCTGCCACTGATGAGGAAGGAAAACTATTTCATAATTAGTTTCTGCAGGTAATGCTGAATCAAGGGAAGCAAGCAGCCCTTCCATTTTAAGATTAAAATCAGGCAAACTAAACATTAAAACTAATCTAGGCCCAGGCCGGTTTGGCTCAGTGGACAGAGCATCAGACTCATGGGCTGAAGGGTCCTGAGTTCAATTTCTATCAAGGCTTGAACCTCAGTTGCAGGTTTGATCCCCAACCTTGGTTGGGGTAAGTGTGGGAGACAACCAATCGAAGTCTCTCTCACATCAATGTTTTTCTCTCTTTAAAAAAATTCAAGCCAAAACCAGTTCGGCTCAATGGATAGAGCATCGGCCTGCAGACTGAAAGGTCCCAGGTTCGATTCCGGTCAAGGGCATGTACCATGGTTGCGGGTGCATTCCCAGTGGGGGGCGTATAGGAGGCGGCTGATCAATGTCTCTCATCAATGTTTCTAACTCTCTATCTTCTCCCTTCCTCTCTGTAAAAAATCAATAAAATATATTAAAAAAAAATTCAATGTAAAGGTATCCTCAGGTTAGGACTTAAAACACAAACCAACAAAATACCGATCTAGGCTATGGTCCCACTGTCTTCCCATCTCATATATGATGAGGTCAAGGCCACTGATTCTGCACAAAGGTACCCGACACCATGCACTTCCTGCTTCGAAGCAGGGGCAGCAGGATCAGCCGTCCCTGCAGGTGGAGTGGGCCCCCACCACTGTGGTGCTGCAGGAGCCATCAGCAGCGAGCTCAGTGCGGGCACGGTGCCCGCAATGAATATGGATGTCCTCTGAAGCTGCCGGAGCCAGCTCAGCACCACAGTCGCGCTTCCAGAAAAAGGCTCTCCTTAATTCCTTGGACCACATGAAATGGAATCAATGTCCTTACTAAATTTAAAAAACAAAACATTCCACAGCCGTCTCGTACCTGGCCCAAGGCCATTCCCCAGGCGCTTGGCACCGAGCGAGCGACCCCAGTGAGGTCTGTGAGCAGCCGCTTCTCCCTCATGCACTTGGCTCTTTGGGAGACAGGGCAGCGGCAGCCCAGGCTGTGCCCGGAAGCACTGCCCAGAACCAGGGTGGGGACAGGCCCATCTCCCAGCTTCTAAAGGTCAAAATAGCCACACACAGTATCGCAGGTTGGTTAATAAAGCAAAGCAACTAATAGACGATGCAGTGGAATCACATTCCCGTCATCTGCCAAAGACGAAAACCTTCCACACATCAGGCAACTGCTCAGCACGGCAGTAAATCATCACGCACAGCTTTGCTTGCTGCTCCTGAAAAGTTAGCTCCGGGGTTTGGCCAAGAATCGCCAAGTCCATTCAAATCTGCAAGTTAAACTCCCAAACAAGATGCTAAGCATGAGCCGTCCCGGCTACAGGGCATCCTCCTGGGATAAATCTGGACCAGAGGCTGAGTGATTCTTTACTCACGTAAACCGAGACTGAAAAACTACGTCTATACCGGACCCAGAAAACTAATTCCAAAATCAAAAAGACAGGTTATCGCCAGGGGTTGGTGACAGAAAATAACCTAGAAGTTGCCCATTTGTTTGCCAGGGGTCCTGCACATCGCAAGTGGACTAGGTATCATTGCTCTCCATTAACATAGGAAAATTTGAGGTTCCCTTTGAGACTGACATTTTGTCCCGTATTTGTATAGAATAAACACTAAAATAGCAAAGTTGCAAGGTGCTGCCAGGTTCCCAAGGACTGGAAGAGATCAGGACCACGGTCTCAAGACCAAGCATCACACAACAACACCCCGTCACTGAGACTCGGGGAAACGTTACCGCCCAGCACACCTCGCCATACTCACTTAGACTGGGTCTGCTTGGTGATGTTCCGGATGGTGGCACCTTCCTTTCCTATGATGGCTCCAACGAACTGGGTGGGGACCAGCAGGCGCAGCGGCAGGTCGCAGGGCTTCTGCTTGGACGCCGACCCCGGCGAGCCCTGTCGCGAGGAGCCCCGCTGCCCGTACCCGCGGCGGCCCCGGGGCTGCTGCGCGGCGTTCTGCTGGGCGGCCATCTCGTCCGGGATGTAGGCCACTTTCAAGGTGAAGTTCTCCAGCTGGAATCCGTTCAGCTTGTCTAACGCTCTGGACGTGGACAAGGAGCAAGGGAGGGAAGAGAAATGGAACTTTATCATAAACCTTCCAGCAAAGCAATCCTATCTCCTCCACTCAGGATCATTGGCTCAAATCTTCACAGAACAGGTAACCCAGAACAACTTAACACACACACACACACACACACACACACACACACACACACACACACGGGAATGACAAACCTGACAAGTTTCCAAAGGGAACATACTTGTCATCATCCAATGAAAAATAGAAAACATTTGTCAAACGTTTTTTATTGAGGTGTAATTCACATACAACATTACATTAGTGTCAGGTGTACCACATAAGGACTCGATAGTTGCATATAATGTGAAATGATCACCACAGTAAGTCTGGCTAACATCTGTCATGTATCATATATAGTTACACAATTTTTTTTTCTTGTGATGAGAATTTTAAGATCTCTCTCAGGAACTTCAAATATACAGTACAGTTGTATTAACTCCAGTTAACAGGCTGAGCATCACATCTCAGGATTTACCTGTTTTATAACTGGAGGGGAGTACCTTTTGACTCCCTTCACCCATTTTGCCCACTCATCTCTGATACCCACCCACCGATCTGCTCTCTGAATCTATGAACTTGTTGTATGTGTGTGATTGGTTTTTTTTTAGACTCTACATGTCAGATCATATTGTGCTTACCTTTGTCTGTCTGACCTCTTCCTGACTTACTTCACTTACTTAACATCCTCAAGGCCCATCCACTTTACTGGATTTCATGGCTGAATGCTATTCCATTGTGCATATATACACACCAGGCTTTCTTTATCACTCCTCCATTGAGGACACTAAATTGGTCCCATACCTCAGCTACTATAAAAAATGCTGCCACTGAAACTCTTCAGTAAGCCACTAACCCAAGAGGTCAGTAAGAGCGGAGGAGCACGCAAACAGCCAGAGGAGGGAGTGGGCAGACCTGGTCCAGGCTAGTTTTTTCAAAATAGAAGGGAGAAGATGTTGGAAACATGCACCTCCCTCGCTTCATCTTCGTACAAAATACAAACATTAAACATCTTAAGCTACAAAGACAGATCTCTCTCAAACTCTCACAGGAGATGGGCAGGATTTCATACTCAGGATAATCACTCAACACATCTCAGCACCTACCACATGCCAGCCCCTGAGCAGCAGCAGCCCCAGGCCGCCTGGAGTTTGTGGTCTGGCCGGGACAGAGGCAGGGGGAGGAGGGGCCAAAAGAAGGCAGCGAAGAAGCTATTTCCTACCTTGCCTACCTGCCCATCCGCCCCCTCTCTATTTGGAGAGAAGCCTTACTGTTTTTGTTTTCTCCATTTTGCATGTTACTATGGAAAAGTACCAAATCTTAAGAGTCCATCTCAACGAGTTTTCAGAAGATAAGCCTGCAACCCAAATCCAGAGCGAGGCCATACCAGTGCACCAAAGCTTACCAGTACCGCCCTAGACTTCAAACACCATAGACTGATTCTGTTTTAAAAGTCTAGGTAAATAAGTATGTATATATGCACATATGTATACATACTTATGTCTGTATGTATATATATGTACATATAACTAATGCATATATGTTATGTACTCTCATGTCTGGCCTCTTTTATTTACCAGGTTTATAAGATTTACTCATTGTTTTTTTGTCTCACCTAAGTATTTTTAATGTCAGCAATAAAAACTGACAGAGAGGCTATCACCAAGATGCCAAAAGCACACATAAACACACTTTTAATAATACACACTCCCAAGTACACAACAAAATTTAAAAAAAAAAGATCCCACACTTTCCTATTCTGCTCCAATGGGCTTTGAGTTTAGCCCCGGAAGGCAAAGAAAAACAGGTATGACATGGTCTCTCCCTAGTTTCTCAGTGCTCATTTCTAGTTCCCATATTGCTTTATGTGGATGGAGATCTTTGCATTTTGATTTAGATGGAAGCAGGAGGGTGGAAAAGAGATGGCCCCACCACCAGAAAGGGAACCAAAAGCACGGAGCCGGAACTCAGGCCTCGACAGCTGGCGGAGCACGCTGGTGTTCTGGGGAGCCAGCCTCCTGCCCTCTTCTCTCACGTCAACCCCTTCCCTCACTGTCCCACAGAGCCGATGATGAGTTCATCACAACCAACCGAATCGTACAGAAACACAAAGGAACAGGGTATTTCTGCACCAGCACCAACCCCAAACCTTCCCGGAATCACTGCTGATAAATCACTTCCACAAACGGACTGCTTCTTTCCCTCTTTACACACAAGCATTACGTGTTCAGTGCCTGACATGACTGGGATCATGATGTACATCTTTCTGTGTGTTGCTTTTTCCCCAAATAGACCTTGGGATGTTTCCATGTGATTTCTATGTCAGAGGGCACTCTTCTCATAAGCCCATATGATGACAGGAGGCATCCTGATAACAGAACCGTAAGTTAACTTATTAATCCTTGCTTTCTCCCTCTCTCCTTTTTCCTTAAGGGAAATGTGGATTAAGGGCATTCATTTGGTTCTTTTTCTTGCTGTTAATCTCATTCAAGGATATTTTTCCATTGATTTTTAGAGAGAAAGGAGGGAGACAAAGATGAACATCTATGTGAGTGAAATACATCAACTGGTTGCCTCCCACCTGTACCCTGACTAGGGCCAGGGATCCAGCCTGCGACCAAGGTACGTGTCCTTGACCGAATCAATCCCGGGACCCTTCAGTCCATAGGTCAATGCTCTACCCATTGAGCCTAACCGGCTAGGGCTAGTTTGGTTATTTCTGAAGGAGGACAACCGCTGACAAATTGTATTGCTATTTATGTCTATTTTTATATAAAGTTGGAGTTGCAGAAGTCTCAACCAATTAGATTTTCATTCTAACCAACTTGAAAGCTTTTTCAAGGCCAGGAGAAGCTCATCACTGAGGTTCTTTCAGAAACCCATGGGAACTCGGACCCAGGGAAGGAGTCAACTGTAGCCACAGGCACTCAGGGCAACGTCTCCTTACACTCCTTTCCTCCTACAAAGCGGACAGCTGGCTTCAGGAGGCAGGAGGGGGCTCTGTCGGTGGGATTCAGTCAGTAACGATACTGAAAGTCTCTCCTCCTTTCTGGGGTGAGACAGTCCCTCTCCAGGGAGGGGGAGCCTGCAAGTCCTCAGCGCCTGTGCTATTCTGGGGCTCAGCCAAGTCCTGTGTCTCTCAGTACCAGCTCCTCGACTTGGCATAAAACTTCATGCGCTGCTTCTGAAAGATTTTTGTTCTTGTTTAGTTGTTTTTCTGGGTTTTTGGGGGGAGGAAAAAAGGAAAGGTTCTCTCACGCGGAGGTCAGAAGGCATGGTGCTCCGGTACCCAGTGCACTGTCTGGGCCCCAAAGACTCCTAATGCATACACACTGGGTGTCCACCTCCCCGCCCCCAGCCCTGTGTGACCACCAAACCACAGTGCGCACGGGCAGAGCTGGAGAAGTACAGAGGGAACCTAACTGCAAGTAAGAGCTCAAGATCGAGGCTGATGAGTGAGTGAAACACTGACACCTTTCAGTGCAGAGTCTGGTGCTCAGCTCTGTCCTTTGGTGGCTTGCTGAGTCTGTGGGTAGAACATTATAGAACTTTCACCAAACAGACTGAACATGAGAAATGGCCCACCTGTCCAGCTTTTAATGCTGGCCCAGGAAACAAGCACGGCGAAATGAGACTCTTACCAACTCTCTCAAGAGCGGGCGCCCACTGTACAGGAACACACTTGGAGCAGGTGCATCCCGATGTATTTAGTCCCTCCTCCAGGCCCTCACTGGCCGAAGACTATTTTGGTCACCGGTTTCCTAATAGGTCACCATGTCTTGCTGTCTCCCATTGGGTTATTTTAAAAAATGGTCTGGGGACTCTTCTAGTTGCCTTCACCTCCCTTTGTCTCGGGCAGTGGTCGGCAAACTTATTAGTCAACAGAGCCAGATATCAACAGTACAACGATTGAAATTTCTTTTGAGAGCCAAATTTGTTAAACTTCTTCTAATGCCACTTCTTCAAAATAGACTCGCCCAGGCCGTGGTATTTTGTGGAAGAGCCACACTCAAGGGGCAAAGAGCCGCATGTGGCTCTCGAGCCACAGTGTGCCGACCACGGGTCTAGGGGAATCTTCCTAGGACATGCGCTATCAGCCACGTGTACAGCTCTCCTCCTCCTCCTCCTCCCCCAGTCCCACCCCCACCTCCCGTTTGCTCTAGGAAATTCAACAGCCGCCTGGCCACATGCTGTTTCTCTTCTATGAAGGTAAGTCAGAGGCTTGTTTCTTACACGCACACACACACAGTGAGATGATGATGGGTGTTCACGAGATTTGTTGTGGTGATCATTTCACAATGTATCAAATATCAAATCATGTTGGACGCCTGAAACTAAGATAACATTATATATCAATTATATCAATTGTATCTCAATTTAAATGAACAATTGTCCTAATTATTCAAAACATATGCATTCAGCTCAGCAGAACTCAAGAGTGTTCTTCCAAGCGTGCTCCTCAGGATCCTGTTTCCCATCTTCTCCTGGCTCTGCTCTGCTGCTCATCTGAGTCACTCGGGAGATGCTGAGTAGTTTTGTTAGGCAATAGCACTTAACTACTGATAAGAAATTTATTAGGGCAGGTCACAGTTTGGGGATGGAGGGGAGAGAGAGAGGGAAGGAGAGAGAGGAAGAGAGTGATGGAGGGAGGGGAGAGGATATGTAGTTTAACTTAAGGATGAGGGAGGAGGGGAGAGAGAAGAAATGAGACCAGAGAAGAATTTAAACTCATCCAAGGGTCTACACACACACACACACACACACACACCTTCGTAGTGAAAAGAGCTGAACTAGAGACCAGAATTCTAGTCCAGCTAGAACAATAAGCACCCACGTAACCTTGGAAGGCCATGTTCTTATTTGGCACTAGGCTCCTCATCTACAAAACGCAGCGATTCGATTTATGATCCCTTTCAATTCAAAAACTCCATGTCTAGAATTTGTTTTCTCCTTCCCAGACCTCACTGCCGCATATAGCACCAATTCTAACAAAATGAGGTTTAACCATTATTGAAAAGTCACACAACTCAGTTTTCTGCTTGTACCAGGAATAAAAGGTTGAGGCATACAATCTAAAATAATAAAAGTGTAATATGCTAATTAGACCGGATGTCCTTCCAGGTGAAACCAGGGCTGTGAGGTTTCGGTCCGGGATGCCTGTGGGCGGCCAGAGGGAAGCCAGGTTCCCGGGAGCTGGAGGGAAGGCGGTGCCAGCAGCGGGGAAGGAAGGCGACTCACACAAATCTCGTGCATCGGCCCCCAGTTCAGTATTAACTACTGGAAGCCTGGCAACAGCACTGCAGGGATGCAACTTAAGACGATAATTACTGCCAAAGCCCGAAGATTTACCCTCCAAAAGACTGGATCACTTACACTAGTTCTGAAAGAACACGCACATACACTCAAAAAGCAAAATCTCTGTGCTGCAGAGGACTGGATACATCGACTGTGGTAGGGGTGACATACTATGTAGAGATTACAAACAGTATGAATACAGTCAATGGAAATGATGAAACTCTACAGAACGATCTTTGTGATTTTAAGTTATGACATGTGGGACAAAGTCTACAAAGCTTGATGGTTATCTCTGAGTGGCAAGAAACTCCTTTGTCTTACTGCTTTATCTGTTGTCTCTTTTTCCAGAATAAATCTTCTAGTTACATGATTTTTACAGTTTAAGATTCCCTAATGAAAATAAACATTAGAAATGCGAGCCCGAAAGAAAAGAAAGTATAAAAACTAAACGCCTGCAAATTCTGAAGGGTTATTTCCTTGTCACACATTACAAATCTTCCAGTGAGTGATGGCGACTTCGGACAATGTTACCTGAGCATCTCTGGGAGGAAATGGGTGTCCCGAGGCCCAAGCCTCTATTGCTCTAAGGAACAAGTGATACTAAATATATTTTCTGTATGTGTTTTTAATGATATTTTGTTTTTATTATTTTTATTCATTTTATTATTTTAAATATCCAAGACTTCAAGTTAAAACAAATAGGTATTTCCTCGTAATATATTACTCTGAACCTTTGACTTTTCTAACCACAAGGTGGCAGGAATTTCCATGTTAAACTCTGTCTCAGAGTCAGCCTTATTGAGGAATCAATCTTCTTAAAAGTGGCATTTATAGAGGTTTAAGTAACAAAAAGAGGCAGCCACAAAGCCTTTAAACTAGGTTCCTAACTCTGAGTATCAGCGGCCAGTCATTATCTGGAATGGAGTATAAATGAAGCATATTGAGCAAGAACAGAGTATCATCAGCAGAAATGGAAAATGTTGGGAAATGCTTAATAGCTGCTGGCTTTGGAGTTCTGGCGAGGTATTATGATAGGTGTTTTGGAAGAGCTCCATAGGTTCTCTCAACAGCCTCATGGGCCAAGAACTGTAATTATTCCCACTTTACACAGGTGTGAACTAAGACAGGTTAACTTGACCAGAGTGACAGTCTCCCACCTCCACACCAGCACATCCCAGCTACACAGACGCCCAAGTATCAGACGCAAGGAAAGAAAAGTCAACCGAGAACATCGATATCGCCCTCATGACCTGAAGAGATGAGCTTTGACCGGGCTTATTTCTGATGTTTAATTTCGTTAGGGCAAGAGAATCACACCACACTGGCTTAGGCAGCAGACAGCTGTGTGCGGCCCAGGGGATAGATGTGCAGGGCTCAGGGGAGCAAGTCCTGGAGGGACCACCTTCCCAGCTCAAACCACCTCCAGCTGCTCTAATAGTGGCCCGGAACCAGTGGGTGGGCAAGAATTACTACTATTTCCTTGGTGCCCCTGTGCCAGGCCATTTAATAAGCCTGTTTTTCTATCAATATGTGTCTAAATGCATGACTAGACAGCTCTTGTCAGCTCTCATTTTGTAGCTGAGAAAACTGAAGCTCAGAGAGGTCAGGGGTACAGTCAGAGGCCACACTTTCTCCACGACATCCAAGGAGTGCAAGATCCAATGCCTCGCAAATAAAATCAATTCTCCTCACAGTATGAGAATGCACTCCCCTTCTCGTTAAAAACACACACACACATAAAAAGCACAACTTACTAGAAAATGTTCAGATCACTGAATCATAAAACTGACTTTTCCATTCTTTAAATCTATTCACTTTCTCTGAATTGTTTTCTAATACTCTTTGCTCTTGGGAATTTTTGAGGGAGAAAAAAACCAATATTCTTGTAAGGAAACTCAACGCGGGCAAGAATTAAAATCAGGGGATCCCTCTCCATTTCCACCAGCAGGAGGCCCATCCCCGAGGACAGGGATTCTGCCTGTAGTGACCGGCAACGCTTGGTCAATACACATGGTAGAGTCATTGAATGACTATTAGAATAAGAGGTGTAAAGGCCATTTCCCTCTCTGAAGTGCTCATTTACTTGTTTAGGGTATTTAATTACTGAAATGACAGATTCCTAACAGCCCTTTCTCTGCCCTTGGGACCAACAGGGCCTGCCAACCCCTAACACCACTTGTGAAACACGTCTCCACGTCCAGTTTGTTCAGTTTGCCGTCGGGTGGGATGACTTGCAGCAGTGACTCTGCCCTGGCTCCCAGCGGCCCTTCCTGTGCTTGTCTCGTGCTCGGATACCAGGAGCTCTAAATGTCAGCCAGTCCCGACTCAAGTTCAAAACCAACAACGTTTTCCCATACGACTAACAGTTAAGCATCGTCCAGTTAGCTGGCTACCCTCACCTAAGTTTCCAAGCAGGACAATCTCAAAATACCCTTGGGGTTAGCATGTTACCCCACAATTTCCACCTAAGACCTGGCTATAGCAAGCAGTTATTGGAGATCTTGGTCAAGACTGGGGCATGTAAGACAAATGTAAGACAAATGGAGTGTGTGTTCTCACTGCCCTCACCCTTACCCCCGCCCCGGTCTACTTGGGGTATAAAACGTGAACAATTTCTATTCTCCTCTCGTACCCATTATTGTTGAAGAATAACGTTTGTAAAAATCAGTTTGATAACTCACCCCACAATTTCTAAGAGGTCAAAAAACCTCATGTTAACTGTTAATTTTTTTTAAATGAGTGAAAGATACAAACAGAATTTTTTTTAATGTCTTAAGAGTCTCATTAAAAATGAATGTCAGAAGCCTCATTTTTTTCGGAAAAAAAGTGGCATGAACATGAGTGGATACTGCTTTTCGCCCACAGGATCAACAAAGCCCGGTAAAGCTCTGTGTTGGGGAGTCAAAAGAACACTCACAGGGGACAGATGGGAATTTAAACTAGTTTAGATTCTATGAAAGAGAACTTGACAATATTTTAAAAAAATCAGTAAGTATCATGATCTATTTCTAGGAATATAACCCACACCCACATTCACACACGTGCAAAGTGACGTGCAAAAAAGATTGTCTACAGCAGCAATTTTCAAGCCGGTGTGCAGCAAGCTTTATTAACCATGCAGCACTGACTCTTTCCTGGGCGGGCACGGACCTCTTTTCCCTGTGAGTGTCGAATAAAAAAAATGACAACAGAAGGACAATAGCCATCAGGTGAGTCAAAACTTCACCTATTCTTTTGTCGGACCAGCAACAGAATAATCTATTTTTTGGTGTGCAGCAGAAATTTAGTAATTCGTTTGTGTGCCACGAGCAGAAAAAAGTTGAAAATCGCTACACTCCAGCCTTGCTCATAACTGCAAGACACTCGAAATAAGCTAAACATTCAATTTGGAACTAAGTCCTTCTATATTCATACCATGAAATTCTATGTAATTTTAAAAAATAGGTATCTATGTACAAAATACTCAAATGCTATGATATTATTTGTGTAAAAAGGAGGAAAAATAGACATGTAGGTAACCAAATGTCTTCCATACGGTTACCTTCAAGAAAGTTGGGGAACAATGCTGGGAGGAGAGGTGCACCATGTACGTCTTTGGCCTGTACATTTGAACCATGTGAGTATTACCACTCCATACAAAAACGGAAGTCCCCCTGCGTTACGCCATTTCCATCTCCTCTCTGCCCTCTTTCCCTCCCTGGCGCCTCCAGGAGCGGGCACCGCCTTTGGTCAGCTCGCTCCATCACCTCTCCCTTCAGGGCTCAGGGCGACCAGTGTGGTCCTTTTCCCCCTTCCCCCGCAAACAGACTGCCCTGCTGGCACTGTCTGGAGGTGGTGAGACTTCCATGGTCCCTGACACTCTGCTGCTGGGCACCTCGCAGGCCATGGCTCTGCTTGCAATAGGAGCAGACAGGTCAAAAGCGCTCTTTGTGGGATCCTCATTTTCTCTCTCTCGCGTTCAGTCAGTTCGTTAGGTCATTCCCAACCTAGAGAAGTGTTTTGCCTAAGGCAGATTTTTCTTATCTGTAAAGTTTAGCCTCCCATTGCATTGGAATACAGTTCCCCCCACCAATCTAAAATCAAATTACATTGGTTCAATGTCTGCACGCTCCTAAGCGGCAACAGTAACCATTAGGAAAATCAGGAAGCAAGAAAACAACATTTAACACTATTGTTTAACCCGTAACCTACTTACCAGCTTTGAATAAAACAGCAATAATGTATGTATCATATCAATAAGGGGAGAATCTTAATGTAATTTGAAGATACCCACATCCACAGCGTTTTGCAAATAGGGTGTATTTCAGCTTCATCCTATATCCATCTACCACTGATATATTGAAAAGGGAATAAAACTTTAACCAATCCAAATTCTTATTATACCATCAAACATTAAAAGATATGCAAGGTCAAATTTGGCAAAATAAAGTTTACTTCTGCTATCCACTAGGCTAAAATGTAAGTACTGTACTTAACCTGCTTACTATCCATATAGATAAAAAGTGTCAATCGCTTACTGTCTGGCTTGGTCCTTACTGGAATAGGTTACGTTTACGACGGCCGTTTCCGAGTCAGTGTTCACTGAGGGAGAAAAAAAGGAAGAGAAAGAAAAAAGTTAGTCTTCTTTTTACGCCCCCCCTTTTACAAATTTGAAAGCAATTGAGAAGACGTGTACCTTGCTCACAGCTTTCCACCACTCCATACTGGCCTAGTAAACTATCCAGCACCTATCGGGAGGGGGAGAAAATTACAGATTTTCAGTTTCCCGAGGTATTACGAGGGCAGGAATGTTTGAAAATCACCAAGACCTGTGATGAAAAAGAGCCCCCAAAATTAACTGGGTTCTGGACTACGACAGTGAGGGAGGGGCACCATTGTGGGGTCCCCTCTCTCCTGCGTCTCCCAAGACCCCTGACTATAACCTCAATTGGGATAACGAAGCAGTGAGGCAGTGTTCACGAAACTAGCCGCCCCGGTTCCCAAGCCTGGAGCACAGAAAGCATCTATTTCCCACACATACAGCAACGTCTCATCACCCTTCCTCCACAACACAAGGGCCCACGTCAATTTCATCTTCAAGATGTTCCTTCTCGGTGGAGAAGCCAAGATGGCGGCATAGGTGAACACCTAAACTGTTGCCTCGCACAACAATTTCAAAACTACAGCTAAAAGACAGAACGGACATCATCCAGAACCACGGGAAAGCTGGCTGAGTGGAAATTCTACAACTAGAAGGAAAGAGAGAGGGGCTCACAGAGACTCAGAGGAGCTGCAAAAAGCTGAGGTACGGAGACATGTGCATAGAGAAGATGGGCGGCGGAGTGCCTGGCTGGCTTCCTCTAGCGGGAGGGAGATGGAAACTCCCGACTGCGCTGAACCCCAGTTCTGATGGCACTGAACCCCAATTCTGGGCGAGACTCATGTAGGTGGTAGTGAAAAGGGAAGAGTGCACCGAAACTTAGGGGAGCTGCAAAAGGCAGAGTTCCGGAGGTGCATGAGCACGAATGTGCACACAGAGGGCTGACTGCTGATTGTGCAACTGGCTTTCTCTAGCAGGAGGAGGATGGAACCTCCCAAATGCACTGAAATCCACTTCCAACTGCACCGAACCCCTCTTTTGGGTGAGACCCTGGGGACCCAGACACATACGGGTTCCTGAACACACGAAAACTCAGGGGAGCCGCTAAAGACAGAGGACTGGAGGCGCACCAGCGCAGTGCACAGAGGGCTGCAGCAATTACTGAGGGACACTGAGACCCAGGGGCCTCATAGGGCAGGGCTGATGGGAAGCCAAGGCTGTCTGCTCAGCCCTGAGACTCCACCCCATCCAAGCTGAGCACAGAGACTTTTGCAATTTTGCAAGTCTTGTATCATAAGGCTGACTCCAGCACAGTTCTCCCACTGTAGACACAGCTGATCCTCACAACCAATTGGCTTGGAGGTCAAGTCCCCCAGTGATACCAACAACAATCAAGACTTAACAAGACTGTACACACAGTCCACAAAGGGGTGCACCAAGAGAGTCCACCTCAGATAACTGGAGAGGCAGAGGTATTGGGCCATATAGAACACCTAGCGCACAAAGCCACTCTACCAACTCAGGGAAGCAGTGAAAATGCGGAGACAAATAAATAGATCACAAACGAAAGAAATGAAGGAAAACAAATGATTGGATATGGAGTTCAAAACCACGGTAATAAGGTTTTACAAGGTAATAAGATTTTTAAAGAATTTCCTAGAAAAAAATGGATAAATTTAGTGAGACCCCAAGAGAAGATGAAAAAGGACCAACTAGAGATAAAAAAAAAAAAGACCAACTAGAAATTAAACATACACTGACTGAAATAAAACATTTTATATAGAAGCCTAATAGCAGACTAGAGGAACACAAGAATCAAGTCAAAGATTTGAAATACAAAGAAGCAGAAAACACTCCAATAGAAAAGAAAAAAGAAAAAAAAAAACAAATATTGGAAGATAGTATAAGAAGCCTCTGGGACAACCTCAAGTGTACAAACATCAGAATTATGGGGATGCCAGAAGAAGAGAGAGAGTAAGATACTGAAAACCTATTTTAAGAAATAAAGACTGAAAACTTCCCCTGCCGAGTGAAAGAAATAGACTTACAAGTCCAGAAAGTGCACAGAACCCCAAACAAAAGGAATCCAAAGAGGACCACACCAAGACACATCATAATTAAAATGCCAAGAGCAAAAGACAAAGAGAGAATATTAAAAGCAGCAGGAGAAAAACAGTTAATTACCTACATAGGAGTGCCCATTCTACTGTCAGCTGATTTCTCAACAGAAACGATGCAGGCCAGAAGGGAGTGGCAAGAAATATTCAACGTGATGAATAACAAGTACCTACAACCAAGAATACAGTGGTACCTCGAGATACGAGTTTAATTTGTTCCGTAACCTGGAGGCGTGGGAAACTATGAGATGCTCGTGTGGCAGTAAACTGGTGGGTCATGTGCAGCCAGCTGATCCGCGGGATTAATCCTATCTCAACTGTTGCTCGTATTTCAAAGCAAAAATCGCTCGCTCGACAGCTCGTATCTCAAAAATCTCGTATGTTAGGGCACTCGTATCTCGAGTACTCTATCCAGCAAAGCTATCATACAGAATTGAAGGGCAGATAAAGAGCTTCACAGAGAAGAAAAAGCTAAAGGAGTTCATCAACTCCAAACCAGTGTTATATGAAATGCTGAAAGGTACTCTTTTAGAAGAGGAAGAAGAAAAATGTAAAAGATAAAAAATTATAACAACAAATATGTATCTAAAAATTAAGTGAATTAAAAATTTGATCAACAGAATAAACTGGTGAATATAATAAAACCAGGAGTACAGAAAGGGAGTGGACTGATAATTCTCAGGGGGAAAGGGGAGAGGGGTGTACAGGGAGAGACCGGACAAAAATCATACACCTATGGATGAGGTCAATGGGAGGGAGGTAAGGGTAGAGGGAAGCGTGGGAGCCCGGTGGAGGGGAAAAAAGAGAAACAAATGTAATAATCTGAATAATAAAGATTTAATTAAAAAAAAAAAAACTAAAGGAGTTCATCAACACCAAAGCAGTATTATGTAATGCTGAAATGTACTCTTTAAGAAGAGAAAGAAAAAAGTAAAGATAAAAATTATGAACAACAAATACATAACTATCAACAAGTGAATCTAAAAATCAAGTGAATTAACAATTTTAATTTAAAATTTTAATTTCTGATGAACAGAATAAACTGGTGAATAGAATCAGGGACATAAAAAGGGATGGACTGACATTTCTCAGGGGGAAAGGGTTAAGTGGTGTGCAGAGAGAGACTGAACAAAAATCATACACCTATGGATGAGGACAATGGGGGCGTGAGGTTAAGGGCAGAGGCAGGGTGGGGGGTGGGTGAAGAGGAACAATTGTAATAATCTCAACAATAAAGATTAATCAAATCAAATTAAAAAAATGTTCCTTCTCAAAGAACTTTTCTTTTTAAATATATTTTATTGATTTTTTACAGAGAGTCAGAAACATCAATGAGAGAGACATCAACCAGCCACCTCCTGCACACCCCCCACTGGGGATATGCCCAAAACCAAGATATATGCCCTTGACTGGAATTGAACCTGGGACCTTTCAGTCTGCAGGCTGACACTCTATCCACTGAGCCAAACTGGTTTTGGCAATAATTTCTTTTTATAGCTAAAATGGACTCTCAAGGCAGGCCAGCAAAATGAAGAAAGAACAGTTGATATTCTACCTGGAGCTAGAGACTAATCTGAGTAGTATATCAATACTTAGTAAAAAACATAAAAACAAACAAAAAAGAAGCAAACATTTCTAAATCTATACTAGGCTGGAAAAAGCACAACTGGAAGCTGTTTTAGCATCTTCCCTGCAGCTGCATTATCCCACGGTGCATGTTAGTGTAATGAGAGGCCATGAAAACAGCTCTCAAGTTTTATCAGACCATGAACTGGGGGTGTACATCTCATCAGCATGAACCAAACCCAACTGTCCTTCGCTTCCAAGAACTCTAAAGGGATTTTTTTGAAAAGTAAACCAAATTGAGTTTCTATTAATTTGCAGGGAACCAATTATTCATTAATTTAATTGCAAACTTTGAAGGATGGGCCCTTGCGAATGTGTTCTGTCCCCCAGAACATAGAAAAGCATCAAGAAATGCACTAAGTAGTCAGGGTAATTAATTCCCCACTAAACTTTCAGCAACTTCTTCTAAAGGAACATTTATCTTATGTGGTCTCTTTCAGGCTTCTGTCTACTGATTCCGATTTGAAAAATACAGGCAGGTATGTCTAGAAATAAGCGTTTTATTTTATTTTTCCCCATTTTAAATAAGATTAATACCTATCTGTGAATGGGGAATCGTTACATTTTTTCGTAGTGATGCTTTGACATGAATTTCCTGTGAGTGGGGCCTATTAATAGAAGCACACTAATCTTTGTCTCTAACTATAGCTACTGCTAAATCAAAAAGCTTAATCTTTAATTCAGAGCACTTAGCTGACCACCTATCATTTCATGTCTATCTCAGTCACTGGGATGAACAACCACATGACCAGGAATTTCCCTTTACTGTCCTGTCCCTGACACCAGGAACGTACAGGCACAAAGACATTCCCATAGCTCCTAAGTGAAGTAAGCACTTCTCAGGAGGAAATTCTCGTATAGCTCACTAGGCATGGCACTCTCAAATAGTGTTCACCCGTTTCAGAGGTGATTCGGACTTGCATGTCATGTTGATCACAGACATTTTTTATAAAGGCAAGAGAAAAAGAAAACTTTTAAAAATGCTACCCAAAGAGGCTAATATGCAACATGCAACACCTTAAAATCTAAAAAAGGCAACCTACTTATATTTTTAAGACAAAAAAGTTTCAATGCCAAAAATATTTTATATGCATATTAATAGAATTCTAAAGAGATAAATAAATTCATTCAATCTAGAGTGTAGGAGAAACGAAGATGGCGGCATAGTTGAACACCTAAACTGCTGCCTCACACAACAATTTCAAAACTACAACTAAAAGACAGAACAGACATCATCTAGAACCACAGGAAAGCTGGCTGAGTGGGAATTCTACAATTAGAATGAAAGAGATGGGCTCACAGAGACCCAGAAGAGCTGCAAAAACTGACGTATAGAGGCACATGTGTAGAGAGAACGGGCAGCTTAGTGCCTGGCTGCCTTCTTCTAGCAGGAGGGAAATGGAAACTCCCAACTGCACTAAACCCCAGTTCCAGGTAAGACTCATACGAGGGGGGTCTGGGCAGTTAGGAAAAGGGAGGAGTGCACGGAGACTCAGGGGAGCTGCAAAAGGCAGAGTTCTGGAGGCATGTGCTCGAGTTCTCTCAGAGAGGACTGGCTGCTGAGTGTGCGCTGGCTTTCTCTAGCGGGAGAAAGACAGAACCTCCCAAATGCGCTGAATTCCACTTCCGACTGCACTGAACCTGTTTTGGGCGAGACCCTGGGAATCCAGACCCAAACGGGTCCCTGGAGTGCATGGAAACTCAGGGGAGCCGCAAAAGGCAGAGGTCTAGAGGCGTGCACGCACGTGAATATGTGCAGAGAGGGCTGCAGCAATTACCGAGGGACAGAGACCCAGCGGCCTTATGGGACAGGGCTGACGGGAAGCCAAGGCTGTATCTCAGCCCTGAGACTCCTCCCCATCCAAGCCGAGCACAGAGGCTTTTGCAATTTTGCAAGTTCTGTATCATAAGGCTAACTCCAGCACAGAAGTTCTCCCACTGTAGACACAGCTGATCCTCACAACCAATTGGCTTGGAGATCAATTCTCCCTAGTGATACCAACAACAATCAAGACTTAACTACAAGGCTGTACACACAGTCCACAAAGGGGTGCACCAAGAGTGTCCACCTCAGGTAACTGGAGGCGGAGTACTGGGCTATATAGGACACTTAGCACACAAAGCTACTCTACCAACTCAGGGAAGCAGCGAAAATGTGGAGACAAATATTGGAAGATAGTGTAAGGAGCCTCTGGGACAACTTTAAGCGTACCAACATCAGAATTATGACGGTGACAGAAGAGAAAGCAAGATGCTGAAAATCTATTTGAAGAAATAAAGACTGAAAACTTCCCCTACATGGTGAAAGCAATAGACTTACAAGTCCAGGAAGCGCACAGAACCCCAAACAAAAGGAATCCAAAGAGGACCACACCAAGACACATCATAATTAAAATACCAAGAGCTAAGACAAAAGAGAGAATATTAAAAGCAGCAGGAGAAAAACAGCTAATTACCTACAAGGAAGCACCCATATGACTGTCAGCTGATTTCTCAACAGAAACTATGCAGGCCAGATGGGAGTGGCAAGAAATATACAATGTGATGAATAGCAAGAATCTACAACCAAGATTATTCTACCCAGCAAAACTATCATTCAGAACTGAAGATCAGAAAAAGAGCTTCACAGATTAAAAAAAAAAGCTAGAGTTCATCAACACCAAAGCAGTATTATATGAAATGCTAAAAGGTACTCTAAGAAGAGGAAGAAGAAAAAAGGTAAAGATAAAAATTAGGAACAACAAATAAATGTATCAACAAGTGAATCTAAAAATCAAGTGAAATTAAAAATCTGATGAACAGAATAAACTGGTGAATAGAATAGAATCAGGAGCACAGAAAGGGAGTGGACTGATGATTCTCAGGGGAAAGGGGTGAGGGGGGTACAGGAGGAGACTGGACAAAAATCATGCACCTATAAATGAGGACAATGCGAGGGAGGTAAGGGCAGAGGGTGGGGTGGCAACCAAGCGGAAGGGAGCTATGGGGGGAAAATGAGGAAAAATTGTAATAATCTGAACAAAGACTTATTAAATTAAATATAAATAAATAAATAAATTCCATCTTAAGTAATTAAAGTAGCAGGATCAGTCCAGGTACCATTTAAAATTTAACTTTTAAGTGAAACCCCCTCTAACAGTAGGGCTTTATAGAAACTTGGGTATCTTGAGAGGCAGGGGTGTGGAGATGGTGGTGGTGGAGAAGTGTAGGGAGTAGGTGCCAATTTAATATGTTCATTTAAATAAACATAATTCTTAATTCTTTCTAAAAGCAGTTTTTTTTTTCAATAAATACATTACTCTCCATATTGTTTCCCTTATATCTCAATTTTTTAAAAATAATGTTTAATTGATTTCAGAGAGGAAGGGGGAGAGAGAGAGAGAAAAACATCAATGATGAGAATCATCCTACTGGGGATCGAGCCTGCAACCAGAAAATGTACCTTTGACTGTAATGGAACCCAGGACCCTGCAGTCCGCAGGCCAATGTTCTATCAACTGAGCCAAATCAGCTAGGGCAATCTTCTTTTTACTATTATAGAAAAAAAAAAAAAAAAAAAAAAAACCTACAAAAGCTAAATACCCATGATTTATAAACAATATTGACTAAATCTGCAAAAATAATGCTAAAGAAACTAATGTTCTGCAAATGGCACAATGACACAAACTATAGATATATTTCTTTTTATATATGGACACACAAATATACACATATATTTATGTAAACTAGAGGCCTGTTGCATGAAATTCATGCATGGGTGTGGGGGTGTCCCTCAGGCCAGCCTTCACCCTCTCCAATCTGGGACCCCTGTGGGATCAGACCACTGGCTCCTAACCACTCGCCTGCCTGCCTGTCTGATTGCCCCTAACCACCTCTGCCTGCAGGCCTGATCACCCCAAACAGCCCTCCCCTGCCAGCCTAATTCCCCCCAATGTTCTCCCCTGCAGGCTTGATCATCCCCAACTGCCCTCCCCGAAGGCCTGATCACCCCCTAACTCAGTGGTTCTCAACCTTTCTAATATCGCGACCCTTTAATACAGTTCCTCATGTTGTGGTGACCCCCAACCATAAAATTATTTTCGTTGCTACTTCATAACTGTAATTTTGCAACTGTTATGAATCGTATCTGTGTTTTCCAATGGTCTTAGGCGAGCCCTGTGAAAGTGTTGTTTGGCCCCCAAAGGGGTCGCGACCCACAGGTTGAGAACCGCTGCCCTGCTTGTTCCCCCTTGCTGGTCTGATTGCACCCCCTACCTGCTTGCTCCCCAATCGCTGGCCTGATCTCACTCCTAACTGCTTGCTCCTCTGCGAGCCTGATCGCCCGTAACTACCTCTGCCTTGGCCCCCACCTCCATGGCTTTGTCCGGAAGGAAGTTGGACATCTGGAAGATGTCCGGTTGACCCAGTCTAATTAGCATATTACTCTTTTACTAATATAGATATATACATACATACAGGCAGATAAATAAATGATACAAGGAAACTTTTAACTTAAAAAAAATCAAGGAAATATACATAAATGCGGTAAACATTCTATTCCTAGATAATAATAAATGCTACTGATTATCAGAACTATCCTGTGTGTAAAATCTCTGGGGGAAAATTAGAAACAATTCTACCCTCTAAAAAATGGTAAATTTTATTGTGTGTAAATTATACTTCAATAAACCTTGCTCTAAAAAAAACACAACACAACAAAACAAAAAACACTAATTCTTAAATGAAAAATATACTCAGTGGCCAGATTATTATGATCTCTGAATGTATAATAATCTGGCCACTCAGTGTACATCCTATATAATAAAAAGCTAATATGCAAATTGTCCCCTTGACCAGTTTGACCAGCAGGCAGGCCAGCCAACCATCCATGTCCCTTCCCCCTGTCCAAGCTGGCTGGACCCCACCCATACATGAATTCATGTGCCAGGCCTCCTCTAAAACACACACACACACACATACACTAATGTGTGTGTGTGTGTGTGTATCTGTGTGTGTATATACTTTAAAATATATTATATATATATATATATATATATATATATATATATATATATATATATATATTGTTTAGAGGCATGGTGCATGAAATTACACACATACACAAAAATTGAGTGGCCAAATTATTATGCATTCAGAGGTCATAATAATCTGGCCACTCAGTGTAAGTCCATCATCAATCTTGGTACCTAGTTGAGGACAAGTTAACCAGACACCCTGGCGGCAGGGGGTGGGGTGTTACCTAGACACCTGAGATTGATTTCAATGGCTCTTTGAGGTCTTCACTCCTCGTTTTTGCGTAAGTTTGGGGAGGTCATCACAACTGAGAGATGGGGAAAGACTGACAATAACCCGATCAGAATCACAAATCCCAGAAGGGTTTCCAACCCCCAGTGCTTGAGCAATGCTAAGCAGCCCGCTCCCCTCTAACTGGCTGGGAAGGCGTGTACCAGAGTGTGCTGTGTGAGCAGGACTACCTCACCGACTCCTGCCACTCAGCTCCCTGAGCCCCCCACGTAAATGCAGCGTACTCCTCACACGTCTGCCCCGCGGACTCAGCCTACCTTACAGGACGAAAAGATAAATGTCCCTGTATCTGTCCCATAAACCGCCCACCGCCATCCCTAGGTTCTTGCCTCCTCTCGGTTCCTAGAGTGTCTTGTCTCCTCTCCCATCTATCTCAACCACAAATGTTTCTCTTGAACAGCCTTGTTTTAATGGTAAAAACAAACAAAGCCCAAAATACTTCCACTGCACATTTCCAACATTTCCACAGTCTCTTAAACCAAAACCCTCATTCCTAAATGAACTTATTGTATTCAAGCCCACAAGAAAACACTTCTCTATGCTCATGTGAGTTCAAACTCCAACTGGGAGGGGAAGACGCTACCAAAGCAAATTAAAGCCACAGGGAAAGAATGTCTTGGTGGAATTCCCCCTTTTTATACATTTAAAACTTAAAAATCTCAAATGTTCAGTCAGCACTTTAAAAAAAACACACTAAAAGTTCATCCAAATGTAGAAATAGCAAGAAAGCGGCACACGCTTAACCGCAAAGATTGTCACTTTCCTTAACATAGTGGTAAAGACTTAGATCGTTCCTAACAGCCTGGAGTGGAAACACTCTAACTGCCCACCAACTGATGAAGGGACAAACACAACGTGGTACAGCCACACAATGGGGTATTTGGCCGTAAAAAGGAACGAAGTACTGATACATGCTACAACATAGATGAACCCTGAAAACCTTAAGGGTTCCATTCATATGAAATGTCCAGAATAGGGAACTCTGCAGAAACAGAAGGTAAATTAGTGGCTGCATCGGGCTGGTGCAAGTGGAAGGATGGCAACTAAAGGTTTCTTTTGAGGTGATGAAAATGCTCTAATTGACTGTGGTGATGCTTGCACATACCTGTAATCACTAAAAACCACAGAATTGTGCACTCTAAATGGGGGTATTGTGCAGTATGTGAATTATCCTATATAATAAAGAGGTAATATGCAAATTGACCATCACTCCAACACACAAGATGGCTGTCCCCAAGGGCCCCAATCCCACCACACACACACACACAAATCTCGCTATTTTCAGCTTATCCTCTTGGGCAGGAAGTTCATGCTCTCCAGAAAAACCTTCTGCTGATTGCTTTTTTCTTTACACCCACTGCTCAGGCCCCATCACTCTGAACCATCTGAACCAAAAGTCTAATTGGCACCCTTGCCTCCAGCCCACCAGCCCATGACTATTCTCCTAGAAGTTACTACTCTCCAGTGCCTTCTGAATGCCCACAGAACTTGTCCAAACGGCAGCAGCTGAAGGAGGTCATCCGTGTTCCAGTGCAGCCTGCCTCTTCCAACACCTTTAAAATGCTTCCCCCACACCCGTGCTCCCGCCACACCCTCAGAGGAGGGCGAGCACTCTTGTTCCCATAGCACCTGAGCTTACCTAATCCTGCAAATGAAAGCAGTGCCATTTTACAATCTCTTCACGGTCTTTATTCTCCCACTGGATTGGTGATTATGAACCCTAGTGATTGACTATGTTAGGTGTGTTGCAAGTAACCCATCCCTAACAGTTACAGTGGCTTCCATGTATGTATACCAGAATCTGTCTTCCACCTGAATAATTTTACCTTCACTTTCCTGAAGCTCATTATCAAAAGTCCACCTAGTATTGCTACTTCCTTACTCTGAACCCTTAGATTCAGTTTTGCTTCCAATTGCTTGTTCTCCTAACAGGTAGACCTGCACTGTACAAGTGTGACAGCCACTGGCTACAGGGGGCTCTGGGCACTAGAAATGTACTCAAGATGCCATATTTAAAAGACATAGTAAAAAAAATTTTTTTTAATATTGATTACAAGTTAAAATTATAACATTTTACCTACATTTGGTTTAGCAAATTATTAAAATTAATTTCACCTGTTTTCTTCTTAACTTTTTTTTTTTACGTGGTTACTAGAAAATTTTAAATTGCCTAATGGCCTGCATTATCTTTCCATTGGGCAGTGCTGGGATAGACTGATGTTTTTAAAATCTTTTTTTATTTTTAATTACACTTGATATACATCATTATATTAGTTTCAGTTGCACACCCGTGACATTACACAACACAACTTAGTAAGTGATCACCCCAATAAATCCCACACCCATCCACCACACCTACTTATTGGAATATTAACTATATTTCTTCTGCTGTACTTTTTAAAGCTGAGCTAATCAACTCACACCCTATAAACTCTAAGAGCTTCCCTCTGTTACTGGAATAGCATCCAAAATCCCTAATAAATGTCTGAAGAGCTGTGTGACCACTCATCATCCAATGCCACTCTCTCCTCTCCAGCCACACTGGCCTTTCCATAGTGACTGCTGGGAGACACCCCAGTTCCTTCTAGTAGCAGCACTGTCCCATATGGTTTTTCTGTGTTAACTCCTTTAGGCCGCACAATCCCATGAGGTACCATCCATTTCACAGATGGGTAAATCATAGCATGGATTCTAAAGTGATGAGAAATGATTTAAGCCCCAGCTGTCAGAGCCCACACTCTCCCCACATGCTGAACTAAGTTGCCCCATTTCTTTATACAATTCAATTGATATACGATGATACAAACTAAAACCAGTTCAATCCTGACTTTGCTTGAAGATCACAATCATCTCGTAGGCAAAGAATTTTATCAACTCCCACGTTTCAAGTGCTGTCACTGTATTTTTATGTACCTTATTCAGATGAAGGTATTAACCAGCATTAACTTGTTCTATATTTTACTAACAGAAATATTTGTAAATAACATAAACTTAGAGACCTTTCTCACCACCTGCTTGCTTCTAAACTATTTACTTCCCTCAAACTCTAAACAAAACAAAACAAAAAAACAAAAACAAAAACAAAAAAAAACATGGTCAGTTTGGTGGTCTCTCCAGATGGTTTTTAGAAGTATGTGAGTCACATGAAAAGATGCTCAACATCATTAGTCCCCAAGGAAATGCATTTCAAAACCAAATGAGATGTCGCTTTATACCCAATAGGAGTAGCTACACTTCTTTTTTAAAAATATATTTTATTGATTTTTTATAGAGAGGAGGGGGGAGGGATATAGAGTTAGAAACATCGATGAGCAACATTGATCAATTGCCTCCTGCACACCCCCTACTGAGGTATGCCTGCAACCAAGGTACATGCCCTTGACCGGAATCGAACCTGGGACCCTTCAGTCCACAGGCCAACACTCTATCCACTGAGCCAAACCGGTTTTGGCAAGCTATATTCCTTTAAAGGAAAAACAGTAAGTCTTGGCAAGAATATGAAAAAATTAGAACCCTTATATACCCCTGAGAGGAATATAAAATAGCACAGCCTCTATGGAAAACAATATGGCAGTTAGCAAAAAAAAAAAAAGAAAGAAAATAGAATTACCATAAGACCTGACAACTCCAATTCTGGATAAATACCCAGAAGAACTGAAGCAGAGATTCAAAGAAATAGTTAGGCACCTGTGTCATAGCAGCACGATTCACAAGTACCAAATAGCAGAAGCAACCCAACTGGAGAAACAAAACGTGGTCTACAATACAATGGAATATGATTCAGCCAGAAGACAAAAATGAAGTATAATACACGCTGAAGTGTGGATGAATCTCGAAAACATTATGTTCAGTAAAATATGCCAGACATTAAAGGTCACGTACTGCATATTCCATTTATCAGATTGGTAACTCCACAGAGACAAAACAGGTGAGTGGTTGTCAGGGGCTGAGGGAAGGGAGGATTGGGAGTGAGTGCTAATAAGCAGGTAGGGAGATTCTTTTGGGGCTGATGACAGTGTCCTAAAATTGATAGTGATGGTTGTACAACCTCATCACGGTGCTAAAACCCACTTGATAAATTTTATAAGTAGGTAAATTTTAAAGGTTTTCAAAAAAAGGAATGTATATATGCATATACTAGCATATATTCACACATGTACCCATAATAAATACTTTTGAGGTTTTAATTTTTGTAAAATTAATGTATTACTGTCCTAAATATTTACACACTAGAGGCCTAGTGCACGAATTTGTGCATGGGTGGGGTCCCTCGGCCTAGCAGGCAATCGGGGTCCAGTCTTGCCCAGTCCCAATCGGGGCTGGCCGGCTGGGTGGGGGATCACAGGAGATTAGCTGGCCAGGGGGAGTGACCATGAAAGGTTGGCCGGCTGTGGGGAGGGGCTGCAGGAGGTTGGCCGACCGTGGGAGGTTGGCTTTGGGAGCACACTGACCACCAGGGGCAGCCCCTGTAATAAGCCCCCCTGGTGGTCAGTGCACGTCATAGCTACTGCCTAGACATAATGGTCGCTTTGGCAGATAGATAGATAGATAGATAGATAGATAGATAGACAGACAGACAGACTTACTCCTCAAAATGTGGCTATTATCCCCATTTTGCAGATGAATCAACAGAGGCAGATTTTAATATGACATTATTCATCTTGCTTTTTCCCTGTCATCTTGGTGGCCAATCCATGTTGGTAAATACAAATCCAGCACATTCATTTTAACTGCCCCCTGCAATTCCACAGCACCGGCTATTAACCTATCTTTCCTCCAGTCCCCTCTGTCACAGCAGCCCCAAACCTTGAACACTGAGCCTCCTGTGGTCCACCCCCACAAGCCACAGGTCCTGGGAGAATCCAGCAGTGAGCAGGAAAGCAGGGACTGCCCAGGCCTCCTCCAGACTCAGCCCTAAACCAAACATTCAAAAATAGGGAGGAAATGCTAGACGCAAACCCCGGTTTCACTCTCACTTATTCCTTGTGCAGAAAGGCCGGAATTATCTCTCAACAGCTACAAATTGCTAGAGGAAAGGGAGAGAGAGCAGTACAAAAGCCTAATTACAATTCTAACATAATCCTGCGTAATGGCACTGATTAAGAAGTAACTTATCCAAGTGAAGTGAAAAATATCCAAAAGTAAGCGGCCCCTAAAAGTGGTAGTAGACTATCCCAGATGTTGGCATTTTACCCTAAGTTTTAATTTTTTAAACAAGAGACATGGGTGGGGGGTGAGGGGAATGAGGGGGAGAGAAAAAGAGACATTGATTTGTTATCCACTTATTTCTGCATTCATTGGTTGATTCTTATGTGCCCTGACCAGGGATTGAACCCACAACCTTGGCATATTAGAACAATGCTCTAACCAACTGAGCTACATGGCCAAGGCTACAGTTTACTTATTTTTAATAGAAATAAAAACAGCTAGAGAAGGAAAAGAAAGCTGGGTTCCAAAGTCAGTATTGATAAGAATATTTCCCATAAAAATGACTCCTTCAGATGTGCATCAGTGATTCTATTGGGCTCCATGGAGCCTTATCATAAAATACCTGCAACCGATGAAAGGGTGAACAATGTGACATATTCATACACTGAAATATCACCTGGCCACACGAAGGAATAAAGTACATTCTACAATACGGATGCACCTTAAAAATATTATGCTAAGTAAAAAAGGCCACGTATTATGTATTTCCATGTCTATGAAATGTCCACAATAAAGTAAATCCATAGACGCAGAAAGTAGATTCACAGTTGCTAAGGCCTGAAAAGAGGCTGGAAGACAGAAAGGTCAGTGATCGTTAACAGCTCTTGGGTTACTTTTTGGAACTTAAAAAAAAAAAAATGGTTCCAGAATTAAATAGAGGTAATGGTTCCTAAAACACTGAGTTGTACATTTTTAATATATCTTATTGATTTTTTTAGAGATGAAGGGAGATAGAAAGTCAGAAACATCGATGAGAGAGAGATATCGATCAGCCGCCTCCTGCACGTCCCACAGGAGATGTGCCTGCAAGCAAGGTACATGCCCCCAACCGGAATCGAACCTGGGACCTTTCAGTCCGCAAGCCGACGCTCTATCCACTGAGCCAAACCTGTTTCGGCTGGGTTGTACATTTTAAAGGAATGATTACCAACGTTTGACTTGAGAAAAGGCTATCTAAGATTCAGGAGGGACAAAAAAAGCCATTTCTATTTTAAAAGGTTAAAACGGACAGCACTCATTGCATTAAGATGGACAGTGGTCAGTTTCTTAGTGAGAATAGCCCAACTCTCAGACCCTCAGTGGACACTCAGCAAGTCTCACTCACCACGCTTAGAGGTAACCCACTGCAGCTTCCACAACCACAACTTGCTGTCACCCAGCTTCAGCATGTCTCCTGCCCACAGAGCGGCCTTGCCCTTGGCCCACAGAAAGTCTGTGCCTGCCACCTCACCACTATTCACCCTGACGGGCCCAGTCCTTCATGTTAGTGCCAGGTAACACAGGTAACTTAAACACCACACATGTCCTTATACACGTAAATCAAATCCACTAGCCTTTTAATACCTAACAGCTAGTTCACCTGTAATGAATGACAGTCTCAAGTCCAGAGAATGTGGGCGTATAACCTTCCCTTCACTGAACAGACATCAGCAACTGTCAAGGAGAAGAAAGGCCCATGTTTCGGTAAGCACAGTTCAGGTGTGTACAGAACATCCCCATCAGTTCTATGTCTTCCTCTCAGAGACACAGAAATCAGGCCCCCAGAGGGAAACAGTTGTGAGGGGTCCGGGGGTATCTCAGACAAGGCACAAGTGAGGGGTCTGGAGACGTGCATCTCGGATAAACAATGAACCCCCTCGCTGTGCTCTCCTCACGTACTGGGAGGATTTGTAGATGTGAATGAGGTTGCAGACACTCTCAAGGGAGCGGTAGAGATGTATGGAAGTCAAATGGAAAGGCTTTTAATAGATCATCCAGCCTAAGGAGACAAATAAGGATCTTCTTGCATTCCAGCTGCAAACAATTGGTTGTGACGGTCCAGAACGTGTTTAAGGAGGGTTCCGAGGCGTAATCCAGGCTCAGTGGGAAAAGCTCTCCCTGAGAGAGTCCCTCCTGCCGTGGAAGGAAGGAGGCATGGCCCCCAAGTCCCACAGGTTTCCCACCATCAATCCTTGCTCAATGGACTGGCTCCTTCAGGGGCACGCAAGTCCATACATGGTTCCATGAACGTTGGTAAGCTGAACAATGAATCTTACCCATGTGTACACCATAAGTATTTGGATGGATTTATGGGTTCTTGATTTTAAAACTAATTGGTTATTAAGGGTCTAAAGGTAGAGAATCAGGGACCTAGTTGACCCACAAGGTCTTCCAGCTACAGAAAAACCTACCCGGACTGAAAAACTCACTACTTCCCGAAAGGATGAAGCAACTCACCAAAGACAACTGACGCAGACTTTTTGGAATATCCATAAGAGAAAATTAAAGCAAGGGGAAATGAAGGATTTGAAAAATGAGTATGAAATCAGTAGTAAAGTTAAAACCCTAAAACACACTTTAAAGTAGGGGTGACCCATAAACTCAGTAACAGACGACCCGGACAGCATCCACATAAGGGAACGAAAGCTCTATCATGTACATACAACAAAGCTCTGTCTCTGGCAGCAGAGGGCAGCATATGAGCAAAGGTCCTCTTATTAAACACACATTAATTAAACAGTAAGTCAGGGTGAAACCCCAGCATACAGAAACAAAGCTGTGTCTGATGAAAGACTCGCCCGTGTTAGTTAAGCAAGAAAGAAACTAACATGATTAGGTCAAGTCTTTTTTTGGGGGGGAAGGGGGAATGATGAAGATTATGTGAAATCGGAAATATTTGTTCAGCTGGGGAAGTTCAAGCAGGGCTCAACAATCCTGGAATATTGGAAGTGCACAGAGCATGCTCTGGGTTGATGGACATCATCAGATTTGCTGGGAAAGAAGAACATGGAGGTAATGATGGGTATAAACTCAGGCTTAGCATTAATCCATCCTAATGAGGCCGGTGTCTGGGGCGTGGCCTGCCCAATAACACAGTACACAGGTCTCCCACAGGTCACAGAAGCAGCAACTGCAGGTCCCCTGCTGAAGGTGTTCAGCCATCAGCATCACCAACGTGAACTGCTGGAACCATCTTACAATCCAGCACATTATCTTCATCACTAAGAATCTCGCCGTATGAGAAATATGGCTGGAAGTCTTCTGAAAGTAAGTTTACAAAAGCCACTGCTTCCCTGTGGCTCTGCCTGGAGAAAGTGCAGTGGGTTTTAAGTATATAACGATCAAGAGCAATAAAAAACAATCTGAGTTACTCTTGTTAAACTACACTGCAAAAGCATCCCTAAGAGTGCGGGCAGTTAGGTTCACTCCCATCACTAACAACACGTTTTCTAAAAAGTAATGTGCCGAAACCAGTTTGGCTCAGTGGATAGAGCGTCGGCCTGGAGACTGAAAGGTCCCAGGTTCGATTCCGGTCAAGGGCATGTACCTTGGTTGCGGGCACATCCCCAGTAGGGGCGTGCAGGAGGCGGCTAATCGATGTCTCTCTCTCATCCATGTTTCTGGCTTTCTATCGCTTTCCCTTCCTCTCTGTGAAAAATCAATAAAATATATTAAAAAAAAAAAAAGTAATGTGTATGAACAACAAAGGAGGGAATAAAACATTTGAGCATTTGGCCAGGGAGAACAGGAGTAAAATTTCCAGGGAAAGAATTTTCAGAAACATCTTCACTCTGGGCGACGAGAGAGAGAGGAAGGCGAGATGGGGAGGCCACACAGTGACAAGGCAGGTTCACAGTGGGGATGAAGCATTTAGAACTTTGATGGCAGATTGACAGGAGTTTATAGCCACTAAATGTAATCTCAGAAATCAGGGCTTGACTTTTTGACTGACTTGGCAATTTTATTTTTCTAATAATTTCTGTATGCCATGCAAAGTCAGTGATTGATTGGGAGTTTTAAAAAAATGGGGTCTTCCCACCTAGCTGGGGAAGGGACAACTTAGAGAAGCAATTCTCAATGGAGAAGCGTCTTCGCGGAGGAAGTGGTGGCAGAATGCTGAGGGACGTGTGGGTGGGAGAAGGGGGCGTCACTGACACCTGGCAGGCAGGGACCTGGTGCTTCTCATCCTGAGGGGTACAGGACAGTCCCACACGATGAAGAGATGCCCCATGTCCCTGTACAGTTCTCGAAAGCCCTTGACATTCACATCCACACAAAGCCCATTTATCTGAGCCTATCACCTAGCCAAGTGTTTACTGCTCAGTTTTAATTTAATTGTTTGATTTGAAAGACGTGTTCTATCTTCCAAACTGCAACTATCATGTAAAATCAAGATACAATTGTAGCCCTCACCAGGCAGCTCAGTTGGTTAGTGTCGCCCTAATACACCAAGGTTGCAGGTTCGATCCCCAGTTAGAACACATACAAGAAGCAACCAATAAATGCATAAATAAGTGGAACAATAAACCAATGTTTCTGTCTCCCTCCCTCTCTTTTCCCCCCACTCTTTTCCTCAATCTCTCTCTCTCTCAAATCAATGAATAAAAGGGTTGTTTTTTTTTGTTTGTTTTTTTTAAAGAATACAATTGTATTCCGGTCTCCTTATCACCACAGGACAACACAACCCTGAGTCGCCCGTTGTCACACCTGTTTATCAGCATCAGTACTGGTTCACTGAGGGTAATTCTACACATGATACAAGCACATGATTATTTCATCATGCCGTAAGCTCTGGTCATGCCCAAGTATTTGTGTTTTGAAATATTTCCTTTCACTTCTCCTTTCTGGTATTACTAGGACATTATACTGAATTTTTAAATTATATATGTAAATGGGCTATATTTTCTGTGATTTCACTTCAGGATTATAATTGAAACAGAAAATATTTGTTTAAAAGAGGTGCAGGTCTGAGGGTTGAAAAATGCAAGTCTATTTAAATATCAAAGTGTTCATTATAGGTCAAACATAGGGAAAATTACAGTATCCTATCTAATAAAGAGGGTATATGCTAATTGACCATCACTCCATCACAAAGATGGCTGCACCCCAGCTAAGGCCAAGTTCCCTTAAAGAGCCTTAACCAGCAATCAGCAGGGACCTAAGGCTATGCTCTCCTCTTCCCCTGCCACCACGGGGCTGGACAGATGACCTCAGGCCACATCCTCCACCCCCATAGGGCTGGACAGGGGACCTCAGGCCGTGACCCCACCCGGCAAGGCTTGAAGGGACTTCAGGCCTCGCCTCCAGCCCAGTGCCAGGCCGGAGTACGTCAGGCTGTGACCCTCACCCTAGCACCAGGCCAGGGGACTTGAGGTCATGCCCCCCACCCTGGCATCAGGCTGGGGGACCTCAAGATGTGCTTTCCATCCTGGTGCTGGGCAAAGGGACCCCAGGCCATGCCCCCAACCAGGTGGGGCTTGACAGGGGACTTCAGGCGCACCCCCTGGCCCAACACCAGCCCAGGGGATCTCAGGCTGCACCCCCTCTGCCTCACTGGGTTTGACAGGGGACCTCAAGCATGCCCCCCACTCAGCAGGGCTTGACAAGGGAACTCAAGGTGCACCCTCAGTGCTGAGTCAGGTCTTCCCACCTCGCTGGGGAAAGGGCAACTTAGAGAAGCAATTCTCAATGGAGAAACGTCTTCGCGGAGGAAGTGGTGGCAGAATGCTGTGCCCCCACTCCTTGGCAGGGCTTAAAAAAGGACCTCAAGGTATGCCCCGACCCTGGTCTGTGCTGGGGGACCTCAGGCCACACACCCCATCCTGGTGCCGGGCCAGGGTACCTGAGGCTACACCCCCTGCCTGGCAGGGCTTGACAAAAATGGGACTGGCCCATCTGGATCTAGCCCATTGGGGGGGGTGTGGGGGGCAAGAGGCGCAGCCGGGTCTGGTTCTCATGATTTTGAGGTGCATGTGGGTGGGCAGGGACTTGACTCTGTGTCTCTCAATGTGCACAAAGTTCGTGCACCGGGCCACTGGTGTCTACCTAAAAGCACAATGATGAGCTTGATGATTATCAATAGACTTGCAGGGTATACTGGAGGCCATTCACATTTTTAGATAGGAGACGACAGAACCACATACAGTTACATTCGGTGGTCAGATTGCCCCTCAGGGGGACAGCACTATTTCCGTCCTGCATCTAGGGTTCGCTGGGAAAATTTAATGGCTGTCTGTCCTCTGCTCAGGGTCCCCCACATGTCTGCTATCGAAGTTGATCTAAAACTTAAAGGCATGATAGTAAAGTAAAAAGGGACATGAGAGAGAAGAGTGTGATAGAAAGCATAAAAACACAGGAAAATGGGCAATCAAATATAGGCCTTGCTTGGGGGCAGGGGGAGAATCTGAAAAATCAACTCAGTACTATCAATTCAACTAAGCTAATTAAACAATTTCAATCCTTTTGACGTACATGGAGAGGGGAGACACAAAACACTAGAGGCGAGAAGGAATCCTGCGAGATGAACACAGAGATCTCTGACTGGGCTTGGCCGTGTTCTGAAAAGCACTGCATTGATTCTCAGTTCAACCAATGCTCACTGAACGCCTCCTCTTGTCTCCCAGACAAGAACCAATTGACGACTGAGGGACCCAGTGTATGTGCACTAAGTCAGTGTATGTGTTCTGCACATACATCTAGGAAAGACCGCAGAGAATTACAGCCTTTCTGGTCCCCACGTGGGAAAAAACTCTAAATAGTAAGGTTATGTTTTGGGTAAGACAAAGTGGGCCATTTAGCAGGGCAAAAACACAAAGGAGGAAATGTTCCGAGTGCTGAGGCAATCCTGCTCTCCGGTTGCCGATCCTAAAATTAGAATTAAGAGTGCCCGGCCATTCCCAAACACTGTACTGTGCTAACCCTGCCTGGGACTCCTCCCTCCCCCTGGTCAACCCTGAAAACTTGGGCCATTAACATCAGAGGTAGGAAGCACTGCCTTCACATCTCTAGAGCTTAACCACATGCGTGGCCGGAGAGGGCAGGCAAGCTCTGGGCTCCTTTCCCCATGCCTTATCCCAGAGGTCGGCAAACTCGTTAGTCAATAGAGCCGAATGTCAACAGTACAACAATTACAATTTCTTTTGAGCCAAAACTGGCTTGGCTCAGTGGATAGAGCATCCGCCTGCGGATTGAAGGGTCCCAGGTTCGATTCCGGTCAAGGGCATCTATCTTGGTTGCGGGCACATCCCTAGTGGGGGTGTGCAGGAGGCAGCTGATAGATGTTTCTCTCTCATCGATGTTTCTAGCTCTCTATCCCTTTCCCCTCCTCTCTGTAAAAAAATCAATAAAAAATATATATTTTTTAATTTATTTTGAGAGCCAAAAATCAACTTCTGCACATGAGCCACAAAGTTTCAATCGCACTGTACATGCGCACCTGCACGTGGTATTTTGTGGAAGAGCCACACTCAAGGGGCCAAAGAGCCACATGTGGCTCTCGAGCCGCAGTTTGCTGACCACTGCCTTATCCTATGCATCTCTTTTTTTGGCTGTGCTGAAGTTGAATCCTTTATAAGGTGGGAACAGTAAATAAAGTAAAGCATTTTCCTCTGTGCTATGAACCAGTCCAGTGAATTATCAACAGGGGGAGGGAGGAATTATTGGGCCCTCCAAATTTGTAACCAGCCGGGTAAAAATGTGCATGACTAGACATCCCACTGAACCAGGCATCTGGGTGGGGAGGGGAAAGTTATGGGGGTGGGGGGCAGTTTTGTGAGATGGAACTCTTAACCTGGTGAGTCTGACACTAAAGCCAATGTCAGAACTAGGTTGAACTGTAGGACACATAGCTGGTGTTGAAGAGTTGAAGTGGTAAAAAAAAACACCACCAAAGATATGGGGGGAAGGGGAGGTGTTACATGGAAAAGCTGAAAGGATTAAGAACTAAAAATTATTAGTCACAAAACAGTTCAGGGGATGTAAAGTACAGCATAGGGAATATAGTCAATAACTATAATATTATAATAACTACTAGAGGCCCAGTGCACAAAATTCACACACGGGACGGGGGTGTCCCTCAGCGCAGCCTGCACCCTCTCCAATCTGGGACCTCTTGAGGGATGTCCGACTATTGGATCAGACCTAAACGGGCAGTCAGACATCCCTCTCACAATCCAGGACTGCTGGCTCCCAACTGCTCACCTGCCTACCTTCCTGATTGCCCCTAACTGCTTCTGTCTGCCAACCTGATCACCCCTAACCACTCCCCTCCCAGCCTGTTTGCCTCTAACAGACCTGGTCACCCTTCACTGGCCCTCCCCTGCAGGCCTGGTCACCCCTAACTGCCCTCCTCTACAGGCCTGGTTCCTCCCAACTGCCCTTACATGCAGGCCCAGTCACCCCAAACTTCCCTCCCCTGCTGGCTTGATCACCCACAACTGCTCTCCCTTGGAGGCCTGGTCCCTCCCAGCTGCCCTCCCAGCTGGCCACCTTGTGGTAGCCATTTTGTGTCCAGCTGGGGACAGCCATCTTGTGTGTTGGAGTGATGGTCAATCTGCATATTACTCTTATTAGATAGGCTAGAGGCCTGGTGCATGGGTAGGAGCCAGCTGGTTTGCCCTGAAGGGTGTCCCAGATCAGGGTGGGGTTTCCCTTGAGGCATGGGGCAGCCTGGGCGAGGGGCCTGTGGTGGTTTGCAGGCTGGCTACGCCCCCCAGTGACCCAAGCAGAGGCCCTGGTATCTGGGATTTATTTATCTTCTGTAATGGTTGTGGCCTGGAACAGAGCCAAGCCTCCTGCTCACTCTGTGGCAGCAGCCATTTCTGTTGGGATTTATTTATCTTCTATAATTGAAACTTTGTAGCCTGAGTGGAAGTCGGGGCCTGCCAGGGCAGGCGGAAAGCTTGGCTTCCTTCATTGACAGGGAAACCCAAGCCTCCCTCCTGCTTTCACTGGCTGCAGCCATCTAGGTTGGGTTTATTTGAATATTAGCTCCTGATTGGTTGGTGGGTGTGGCTGGTGGGTGTGGCTTCTGAGTGTAGCGGAGGTATGGTCAATTTGCATGTTGTGCTTTTATTAGATAGGATGTATGGGGCCAGATGGGTACTTCCAATATTTGGGGGACCACTTCATAAAGTACGTGATTGCCCTAGCTGCTTTGGCTCTGTGGATAGAGCATCGGCCTATGGACCGAAGGGTTCCAGGTTCAACTCTAATAAAGGGCACATGCCTGGATTGTGGGCTTGATCCCCAGTAGAGGGTGTGCAGGAGGCAGCCAATCAATGATTCTCTCTCATCATTGATGTTTCTATCTTTCTCTCCCTTCCTCTCTGAATAAAAATAAAAATAAATTACATGATTGTCTAACTGCTAATATACACCTAAAACTAATTCAAATAATATTGAATGTAAACTGTAATTAAAAAGTAACAAAAAAAGATTTCTGATGTCAGAAGTGTTATAAGTAAAAAGTGATACAGATCGATGTTCCAAAGAAGTCTTACTCAGACTTAGGGTCACCTTGGCACAGAAAACAGCAGGAGTTCAGAGGGCCCCTATGAGTTTAGAAGATGCAGATCTGTCTTTCTAATGCAGAAAAAGATTACAGTTTTTAAATAGGCTTTTTAAGTTACTTGTTTGGCTGTTTGGCTATGGAACAATAAAGTTTGGATAACTATTACCTTATTTCTCACCCTTAAATAGTAAACTTCCTGTCCTGTGAATCTCCATTATGGATGGAATCCCACTTATTCCTAAACAGCACAGCACAGTTATCATGTAAAAAGCTTTGGCTGGCCCTGGCCGATGTGGTTCAGTTGGTTGAGCAATGCCCTGTGCACCAAAAGGTCGTTGGTTTGATTCCAGGTCAGGGCACATGCCCGGGTTGTGGGCTGGATCCTCAGTGTGGGGCATGCAAGAGTCAGCCTACCAATGACTTTCTCTCTCATCACTGATGTTTCTATCTCTCTTCCCTTCCTGTCTGAAATCAATTATATAAAATATATATTTTTTATTTTTTTAAATATATTTACTTATTGATTTCAGAGAAGAAGGGAGGAGAGAGAGAAAGAGAGAGAAACAGTAATGATGAAAGAATCACTGATCGGCTGCCTCCTGCATGCTCCCTTCTCAGGACCGAGCCCACATCCCAGGCATGTGCCCTTGGCTGGAATCGAACCTGGGACCCTTCAGTCCACAGGCTGACACTCTATCCACTGAGCCAAGCCGGAAATATATATATATATATGTATTTTTTTTAATGAGGTCATTTGAATGGCCCCTAACCCAATATAACTGGTGTCCTGATAAAAAAGGCGACATTTAGAAAGGCACATACAGAATGCCACATGAAGATTAGAGTTACACTGCCACATGCCAAGAACTACCAGAAGAGAGTGACCTTGAATAGATCCTCCCTCACAGCCCTCACAAGGAACCACATGCGTCAACACCTGGTTATCAGACTTCAAGCTTCCAGGACTGTGAGATAAAAAACTCCCAGTGGCTTGGTCGGGTGGTCCACCTGTTTAGGGAGTCCTACTGACATGCCACAGTTGCAGGTTCCATCCCTGGCCTACTCACATACAACAATCAACCAATGGCCCTGGCTGGTGCGCTCAGTGGTTTGAGTGTCGGCCTGTACACCAACGGGTCTTGGGTCCGATTCTCCGTCAAGGGCACATCCCAGGGTTGCAGGTTCAATCCTCAGCCCTAGTCAGAGTTCAGGTGAGAGGCAGCCAATCAATGTGTTTCTCTCACATCAATGTCGGTCTGTCTGTCTGTCTGTCTCTCTCTATAATCAATTTTTAAAATAAAGTTCCTGTCATTTAAGCCACCCACTTTGTGGTATTTTGTTATAATAGCCCAAGGAAGCTGATACAGAGGTGTTATCTTTTAGAAATACATACTGAAGTATTTACTAAATAAGTAATATGTCTAAGGTTTGTCTCAAAATCATCTGGAAAATGGCGAAAAGGGTAGAGTTACATATAAACAAAACAAGACTGCCTGACCACCTACTAACAAAGATGTAAACTGTCATTATATTAGCCCAATTTGGTTAAGCTTTAGATTTTCATGATAGGTTTACTAATAAAGGGCGTGAAGACCATGAAGTGACAGTCTCAAAAGAACGAGGGCAATACAGGGCCAAGTCCAGGCATCTCAGTGCCAGGGCGGTGAACACAGGAGGTGGCAGCTCGGAAGCAGAACACTTGCCTCATCTCCCTCACACGCAGCCCAGAGGAAAACGCTGATTCCCCCACACCTTCACCAGGGTATTTCCACTGAGCCGAGTCCCACCCATCCCAGAGCAATGGCACAGAAAGAACTCTACCGACCAGCGTTCCCTAAAAGAGAGTTTACCAAAACTTCCCCAAAGAATCTGTCCAAGTCCATTCCTCACTCATAACCACAACAGTTCTTCCAGACCTGGGGAGATCCAGTTTCTAATGGGCTCACTGTCAAACCTTCAATGGCATGTTGAAAGCAAATAAATATTAATTACAAGAAATAAAGAAACAGGAACTGCCTTTTGCACAGGGAGTGGGGAGGGGAAGCTTTCGGTTTGAGAAAGAACAGAAACTGTACCCCTTTCCAGCTGCGTGACCCTGGAAAAGTTTTTTCACCTTTCTGTACCTCAGTTGCCTCATCTGTAAAATGGGGACATGGGACTGCTGCGAAGATAAAATGGGTTAATCCAGCCCCCAACACATAGTGTTTACTAAATGTCAGTAACTTATGGGCCAGTGCTCAGTCAGTGCCCGGTGAAGACAGAGCCACCTACCTGCATCAATTATCGCCTGTTACATTCCTTCCAAATTATTTGGTCAAGACCAACCTACCTCTAACAACTGTTTGTCAAATTCGTTGATGTCACAGTGATTTTCAGAGTCCTGAAACACTTCCCCAGAGGCGTCCTGGGGACCAAACAGGGACCCGCTAGGCCAGATTCTATCCTGCCTGTGAATAGCCCTGCCTTTCTTTACCTATCTGCACACACCAGGCTTCCACCACACCGTCTCCTGTGAGGAAAACAGTTTGAAAAGCGTCCACCCCGAACACCCTGTTTATCAGCTACTACTTTTATTTCCAGCTCCAACATGTCCCAGTGCAGAAGGCAACCTTTAACTGGGTTATTTCCAATATTGAACGTCAATGCCTCTGGTGACTTCTAGTTCAGCTCCTGGTTAATGTCCACCCTGCTGTCCCTGCAGAGGTCTTTTTCTGTGTGGCTGAGTTAAAGTGCCTCGGGTTGTTAGCTGTAAACTGTCATTTATACTTAACTGCTCTGGTCCCACCCAACTTCTGTTCGGCAGTAATTCACTTACTCATCATGGGCCAAACAGCATCTGAGCAGAGGGCCCACCAGGAACCGGCATGGGGAAGATGGAAACGTGACAGTTCCTTCCCTTAAAGACATCGACACTCACGAGGGTCCTCACCTAACAGATTCCACAGCCTTGGCCTATATCTCTTGAATGTCATTGTCATTGCGCCTCTCCCTAATGTCCAAACAGTCCTCACTGTCAGCACACGCTCATCCATCCCGTTACTCTGAGGGCACTCCCTGACTCCTCCGGACTAACTCTGCTCCTGTCTTGTCTTCCCCCAGGCTAGATCGCACGGCATCACTACCTCCTTGCTTCCTTCCTTATTTCTTTCTAAATAGAAACTTGTTTGGTTTCCCTTCTGCCGAAGCCTCTCTTAATGCTGCTGCCATTTCTACTTCCTGGAGCCGCCAGGGAGGGCCCCGATCACTGGTCTCTCTCACTATACTCCGAGCACATACGGAACGAAAATAATAGCTTCATTGAGATGTTACCAGCTTTAAGAAGCTGTTGTTAATCTTTTGGAGATTTCTGACCTCCACGACTTACCCTCATTAAGCTTTCTTCTAAGTATAATGGAGATCATATCATTTCTCCATTGTAAGTACTTGCCTCATCTCCCAAGAAAATAGCCATTTTCTGAGGTTGCCGCATTGTTTGTTAGAATGCCTCTTCAGTGTGTTCTGAAATGTGGGCATCTCTCTAAAGCTTTAGCCCTTCTTCCAAAGACTGAACATGCCGGACCCGAATGTCGCTGACAGGGAGGTTCTGGGGCTCCTCCCCACCACCCCTCACCATTAACGTGGCCTCCCCACCACCAAGCGAAAAATAACAACCTTCTTTTCAGGAAGGAAGCCAGGGCTTTCTAACATTCCCTCATCCTAGAAAGTCAACTTCTCCAAACTGGTTCCTAGGAGTGGGCTCCAAACTAACAGGCGAACCCCTAAATCAAGTGTTCTGTTACGGCAATCCTTTGGCCCTACAGAAGAAGAGCCTTTTAAGATTTCCTGTAAGATCTAGTTACTTCCAAAAACTGCTTCAAGCTCACATAAAGGCACCAAGAAAAAACTAAAAGAAATCATTAAGGTAACTCTGCTCTGAGGGAAAAACACACACACACTATTTTATGCTGCTATTTCCAGCTTGTAGCATCGGTGTGTTCAGGACACTAGTTACCCGCCTTCCACGTCAAGATGCAGAGGCCACCCTAGCTGGGGTGGCTCAGTGGAGAGAGCACTGGCTCCTGGATTCCCAGGTTCTATTCCAGTCCAGGGGATGTGCCCAGGTTACAGGTTCAATCTCCAGCCCTGGTCAGGATGGATGTGGGAGGCAACCAATCGATGTGTCTCTCTCACGTAGATGTTTCTCTCTCAGTCTCTCCCACTCTCTCTAAAAATCAACGGGAAAATATCCTCGGGTGAGGATTAACAACAACAGAAGAACCAGAGCCCAACGCACGCATGTCAGAAGCCTGGATGCAATCTGAGGGTGCTTTAGTTCGCGCCCCTCACCTCCCCTGTTTAACCCGGAAGGCAGCTTCTGTTCCTTCAGTCAGTCACCCCAGACCACACACAGGGCCGACACTGCAGAAACCTCAGGAGCCTCCTCCCAAGACACTCATCTTCCCCCTCTCCTCTCCAGAGAAACTGGATCTCCAGTCCTCGAGGCAGAGCCAACACACATTCTCAATTTTCCACCGGGACTGTGAGTCTGAAGTTTGTTCTCCTCGTAGCATTGGTCAGACCACAGAGTCAAATCTTTGCCTCAAAACTCGGCGGCTCCGGCATGAGCACCTCCGGGCCCTGCCAGCTTGCAGAGCCTCCCAAAGCGGACAGGCAGCTCTGAGGTTCGGACGGTGTCACACGCAGTCGCCTCTCCAAAACACCATTCGACCTGGATCGCCTGACCCCAAAAAGAGGCCTGACTGGCCCTTCACATTGACACTTCATGTACATTAACTAATGGAGCCCACATTTCTTTCAGAGAGGTGTCCCTTTCAACATGTGGGTACTTATTAGGAATTCTGATTATTTTGATGAGAGAGCAGTATAAGATAGTAAGATTAGGGGGAAAACTCGCTTTAGGAAGTCCTTTCCAGCCTGGCCGACGTAACTTGGTGGTTGAGCCATAACCTAAGAACCAGGAGGTCACTGGTCAGGGGATGGGTGTGGGCTCGTTCCTCAGTGAGGGACATGCAGAAAGCAGCCGATCAATGATTCTCTCTTATCACTGATTTTTTTTAAAATATATTTTATTGATTTTTTACAGATAGGAAGGGAGAGAGATCGATGAGAGAGAGACATCAATCAGCCGCCTCCTGCACGCCCCACAGTGGAGATGTGCCCGCAAGCAAGGTACATGCCCCCGACCGGAATCGAACCTGGGACCTTTCAGTCTGCAAGCCGACGCTCTATCCACTGAGCCAAACCGGTCTCAGCATCACTGATGTTTTTCTATCTATCTCTCCCTTCTCAGAAATCAATAAAACATATATTTGAAAAATAATTTCTAAAAAAAAAAAAAAAAAAGTCAGATTAAAAGTGAATCCAGTCAAACCTCTATTTTTAGAGGATTTCACCTGTGTCTATGTAGTTCCTATTGCATCAAATCAGGAGGCACATAATGTAGAGTCTTTCCACTTTCAGTGATTCTACAAGTAATCAGTGGATTCAAAGTCTATTCTCTCCAATATTAAGGAGTCTGGACCTATTAGAGTAAAATTACCACTGTCGAAAATAAGGCTCTGCCACAAAACAGCCAGCACACTCAGGGTGTACAGGTCAAAGTCATACGGAGTGACTCATCTCAAAAGGAAATAACAGATGGCGTTCATTCGCATCTTCAAGGAAAGGAAACCTCACACCGCCTTATCCTACAGTAATTTTTATTTTTATTTTTTGGTTAATCCTTACTAGGATATTTTTTTACATAGGCTTTTTTTTTTTTTAAGAGAGAATAGAAGGAAGGAGGAAGAGCAGGGCAGGGGGGAGGAGAGAGGAAGGGAGGAAGGGAGGGAAAGAGAAACATCGATGTGAGAGAAACACATTGTTTGGTTCCTACCACCTAGATCCCTGCACATGCCTATGCTCTAACTACTGAGTGTGCCAGCCAGGGCAACCCCTCAGTAAACTTTGTTGGTCCATATTTCAAACAATCACTTTAAAAAAGTCAAGAGTTTCAAAGTCTAGTTCCAAACGTTTACCATTCAGTATGTGTTCTTAGTTATTTGTGTGCCCTTATCTGCCCATCTGAAAATGGAAATGTCACCAGCTTCCCCATACCTTAAAAGCAGCGGTCGCCAACCTTTCGAACCTCACAGACACCAGTGGTCGCAGACTACAGGTTGGCGACCACTGCCTTAAAGAACTATGGATGAAGGTAAAATGAAATATAAATGTTAGATATGGCAGCCCTGGCCAGCTGGCTCAGCATCATCCCAAAAGGCCAAGGTTGTGGGTTCAATTCCAAGTCAGGACACATATAAGAATCAACCAATGAATGCATAAATAAGTGGAACAACAAATAAATGTTATTTCTCTCTCAAAATTAATAAATAAAATTTTTTAAAAAGTTAAATATGCCAAAAAAAGGTTTAGTCTCATGAATGAGGTTAAATTTTATCCAGGATAAGAATTAGCCGGTTTGGCTCAGTGGACAGAGCATTGGCCTGTGGACTCAAGGGTCCCGGATTGGATTCCGGTCAAGGGCATGTGCCTTGGTTGCAGGCACATCCCCAGTGGGGGGCGTGCAGGAGGCAGCTGATAGATGTTTCTCTCTCATCAATGTTTCTAACTCTCTATCCCTCTCCCTTCCTCTCTGTGAAGAATCAATGAAATATATTTTCTAAAAAAATTCAATAAACTAAAAGCTTGAAAAACCACCAAAAGTACAATAAACTAAATGCTTCAGAAGCTACTGCAATCTAAATTTGATACTATGAAAGAATTAAATGAAATTGCCACTTGCCTGTATCTGATATATTACTATGCTAGTAATTCACTTGCTTAAAATTGGCTGCAACAATTTGACTATTTCACTGAAAGCTACAATACACGAGGAGAAAAATTATATTTAACATGGATCATGTTAAAACAAAGCGATCAAACCACAACACTTAATTTGGGGACCATCCTCCAAGCTATTCAATTGCTTAAATAAGTGTTCATCTAAAACAGAAAACTGCATTGAGCTTAACCTTATTTATACTGTTCCCACCTATAAACGTATACTCTTTATGTATATATAACTTGAAAAACACTCAAGCATATACCAAAGAACTCCTCCTACAAAGATTAAATTCAATAAATAATAATAATTCTGGGTATAAATGCTGTATAAAATGTTCTGGGCATAAATAAGTTGTTGTTACCAATCAGGACCTTGGAAAATCAGACTTCTGACCAACTTCCCCCAACTCACCACCAAAGAAACCTTTTAACCATACTTTGTATTTTGATGATGGTTCTGGTTTAGTGACTCATCAACTGTCATTTTAGAAGACAAACATGAAAATTACAAAGCTAGTTACTCTTGATTTTTTATATTAAAAATACACAAGAGCTGAGCAGCTTTCCTTACACTGCCTCTCCAAGTTATGTTTTCAGAACTTTCAGGTTGCACCATCTGGAAGAGTCAACAGATATTTTCTTTTATCTCTTCAACCACTGGTGTTTCAAATTCTCACCATAACATCATTCTTATGCTTTGAAAATTGCTGACACAGACGAATCAATTGTGCTAAATATTTAGTTTGTGTTATGCCCAGTTACTATAGTGCCACCATCTGAGCAAAGGAAAGCAGAGAAACATTTTTAAAGTAAAGCCTCAGTAGCAGGTATTTTCCTTTTAAAACTAATTTGCCAAGGAGGGAACTTAATATTTAAGTACAATTGGCAAACTCATGAGAAAGACCTCAAATAAAAAGATTCCGTTGGGATGAGACTGAATGAAGGGGATTACCCAAGAAGCTATTTCCACTCTTTTTATAACTATCTCAAAGAGCAATTTTTAAAAGATACAGAAGAAAAGCCCACAGAGCAAGACACAAACCATAAGAGAGAAAAACTGTGTGCTCCAGCACAAGAGTTGGGGGAAGGAGAAAAACCTTTGGAAAAACTAACAACAGGATTAGATAATGAAATCTTAATTTTAAATATAGAAATTCTTACCTCCCACTGTAAGTGAGGCGGGATATTTCGTATCTGAAGTTTCCGAATCCTGCAGAAAAATTAAAATGTTAAAAACACACACACACACACATATAAAAGCAAAAGACATTAATAGCCAGCATGGGTGTTTAAAAACGACTTAAATTATTAATTTTTTTATTAACTAAAAACCCATATATGGTAAGGAAATGCAGCCCAAGAAGGAAAAAGGAGACAAAGTTGGCCGCAGGGAACACGCCGAGACCAGAGACCATTTGGAGATCTGGCACATTAGAGTGTTAGGGCTCATTTTTAAAGCCTCCAAAACTGGCAGAGACAATGTTTGAAACACATTTCAACTGACAACTATATTCTAAGTTTAAACCCTTCAGCCTCAAATTAAGCATTGCAGGACGCAAAGCCTTAGAGCAGAATGTTCTTAATCTGAGACTGCAGCCAAGGGGTGCAATTAAAAGACAAAATTCGGGGAACGTGGATGGGCGGTGAGGGCGGTCATATATTTATTATCTTCACTATTCCCTGAAATTTAGCGCCTCTTTTCAATCATAAAGGATAGCACTCAACTATAGTAGAAATAGACTGCTTGTAATTTGACATTAACATAAATCCGTTCTTTCATATTACAATAAATTGTTGCAGATCTTTAAATACCATCTATACTCATTACTGTGAAATTCAGATGTGTTGCTAGATCTTGTTCCTTATGTTAAAGAGCACATGTTACTATGAGTTTTAACATTGTGCTAACTGTATTTCAAAGTAATCGATTTCCTCATAATCCTATGTATTTTATTTTATGCATTTAAAACATCCTTCCTAAGAGGTCCACACATTTCAGGCTACCAAAAAAAAAAATCTTAGTTCAATGCCCACATATGTAAAATGCATATATAGTAAACTCTGTATAATAATATCTATTACACACACTTACATTCTTTTTTCAACACTGTCAGAGAGAGGAAGAGGAAGAGGGGAGGGACAATAATCATATGAGATTTTAGCATAGATATCATATACCAATCACCCCTATAGAAGGCAAAGAAATTTATGGTTAACTAGCTATTTTTATAAAAAACCCCGGCTGGCCAAAACCGGTTTGGATCAGTGGATAGAGCATCAGCCCATGGTCAGAAAGGTCCCAGGTTCGATTCCGGTCAAGGGCATGTACCTTGGTTGCGGGCAGGAGGTGGTGTGCAGGAGGCAGCTAATCGATGTTTCTCTCTCATTGATGTTTCTAACTCTCTATCCCTCTCCCTTCATCTCTGTAAAAAAAAAAAAATCAATAAAATATATTTTAAAAAATAATAATAATAAAAATAAAAAACCCCGGCTGATGTGGCTCAGTGGTTGAGCATGGACCTATGAACCAGGAGGTTCAGGGCACATCCCTCTGTTGGGGGCTTGATGGGGGTGGGGATAGGGAGGTCACGCGAGAGGCAGCCAATCAATGATTCTCCCTCATCTATTTCTCTCCCCATTCCTCTCGTTAGTCAAAAAATATATATTTTTTAAAACAAAGGGCTAACAGTTAGGCTTAACATCTCAAGTGAAATAATCACTTAACTTCTAGAATTAAAAACATGTTACTTTCCCTTTCCAGGTCAAATCATCCACTGATTTTTAAGTACCACAGTAAAACACCAGCTTCGACAAGATTCACAGCCTCGTCTTTTGTCCCTTCTACTCCCACCAAGGCTTGAGGACAAATACTGCCAGAGGTACTGCCTATCACTTAGGAAAGGCTAAAGAATATGCATATTCTGTTTGTAATCATAAAGTGGAAAAGCAGACACATTTTTACATTACTTTTGAGACAATAAAACAAAGTGCAGTCACCAGGAGCAATATACCAAAGAGATAGTGAGAATGTCAACTTAAGGGGGGAAAAATATTTTAACCACCACCCAGTCTCAATTTACATATGAAATGCTAGTGTGAGATTTGTCTTTTTTTTTTTTTTTAACTCATCTGCTAATCGTAGTAAAAGCTGCAGGATGTGTACTATAGCTCTGTTTTTGTATAAGGTTTCATATTTTCCACAAAAGCCTCAATACTCAGATTTCAAAACTGCTATATATTGCTTTGGTTAGCAGAAAAGTTACTGACATTGTATAAATATTTACCCTGGGTAACCAAGGAAGTAAGAATTACTACAGATATGCAAATGCTAATCTGTTTAATCAAACACCTGACCCAGTAAGAATTAGCAGCACCATCTTGAGAAACTAAGCGTTTATTACCCTTGGACTCATTCTTCTGGTATATACTACCAACATTTTTTTCCCAAAAGTACCCATGTAAATGTACATACCGAGTTCTAGTCAATCAGCAGGTAATTATTCATATTATAAAAACGCTGTCAGAGAGAGGAGGACTCCCAAAAAACCTTTAAATAGAATACTATCTTGTGTATATCATTAACCATGTTTCCCAATGCATTCTTCAAAATGTACAGCCAGCACAGACCCATGCACCTGGAGATCACCAGTTCGATTCCCAATCAGGGCATGTATGTACCCAGGTTTTAGGCTTGATTCCCCCTTCCCCCCGAGGGGGGGACATGCAGGAGGCAACCTATCAATTATTCTCTCTCTGCATCGATGTTTCTATTCCTCTCTCGCCCTCCCTTCCTCTCTGAAATCTATACAAATATGTTTTTTTAAAAACACAGTATCATCTGCTTTCCTTATGAGCTTTTAGAGTTGTTATGTCTAGGTTTAAGAGTTGGTAGAACTGATATTGGTATTTGTTTCTACTTTATGGTTACCAAATCACTGAAGTTCAATTTAACTATCAGCAACGTAAGTTGGTGTTTCACCTCCTCCTAAAACACACCGAAGCAGTAGAAATAGGACACACACTCCATAAATGCAGGGTCTCGGGCTGCATTCAGAGCCCAGAGCAGAGCTTGGCACTGAGAGGCACTCGCTCAGTAATTCTATTGAATTGTGTTATAATACACAGAAGGAAAAGAAAAACAGGACTCAGATCCGCCATCCAGAAACAACTAACATTTCCAATGATTTTCTTAAAAACTCTAAGGGAAGTGCTCTAGCCAGTGTGACGCCAGGGCACTGAGAGCTTGCCAGTTTGATTGCAGGTCAGGCCCCAGGCTCAATCCCGGGTCAAGGTGCGTGCGGGAGGCAATGGATCTATGTTTCTCTCTAACATCAGTGTGCACTTTCTCTCTCTCTCTCCCTCTCCCTCTCCCTCTCTCTCTCTCTGCCTCTTGTTCTAAAATCAATTTAAAAAAATCAAAAAGTAGAAGGGGAGTGAGAACTGCCACACTTAAATTTGAGAGCAAAAATCATTTAAAAAAATATTTAATTACTATGTTATTTTTTAAAAAGAACTCCAACACAATCTTTTCATAAGTTAACTATACAGAATTTAAGAGTTTTCCCCTGGAGAGAAAAATGAGGTAAAGTTTGTTTAACACTGTACTTGAAATATTAGTTACCATGAAAATTCAATACTAGTTATTTATTAAAAGCAATTTAAATTACAGGATAACGGGTGAACAGAAAAGCTCAGACTCCAAAGGGCATCTTTAAGACTTTTATTAATCAGTGAACTGATTTAAGTTAACTTTAGAGAAATTTTCACGTTGACACCACACTAGATAACCCAGCTTCAATGATCAAGTATGACCACCCGGTCTTCGTTAGTATGCTTACACCTTACCAACAAGTTCCATAGTCATGCTAAAGTACACCAGTAAAAAACTAATTTCTTAAGGACCTTGCCCTAACCGGTTTGGCTCAGTGGATAGAGCGTTGGCCTGCAGACTCAAAGGTCTCAGGTTTGATTCCTATCAAGGGCATGCATTTTGGTTGGGGGGTGTGCAGGAGGCAGCTGATCGATGTTTCTCACTCATCGATGTTTTTAACTCTTTCTTCCTCTCCCTTCCTCCCTGTAAAAAAATCAATAAAAAAAACATATATATATACATATATATATATATATATAATATATATATATATTTAAATAAGGACCTTCGGGCTTAAACTTAACTACACCATTGTTGCTCCTCAAAAGTAACAAAAATTCCTTGATATCAGATATCCATTCTGTTTATTTCCAATTGCCTATAACTATCTTTTTACAAATAGTTTGTTCATGCTGAGATCCCGCCGCGAGGCACACGTGTAGAGCTGATGGCTCTTTAGGTCTATTTGATACAAGAGTTTCCCTTCACAGCTCCCATGACATTTATTTGATGGTCCAGGTCATAAATCCTGTACAGACATTCATTCTGGATTTTATCCACTGCATCCTCTATCATAATTGTTTACCATGTTGAATTTGATGTACGAGGACGTATAATTTTTATATCACAAAGCACAAAACACCTATGAACCCACCTCACCAAATAGAGTAGGACAGCTAAAGTTACCCATGCTACTGCCTGCCAGAATGTAACCATGTTCTCATGCCTTTTATTTCTAAGTATTAGTATCTCTTAAAACAACACTAAGTAGACAAAATACTAATAATAGTACTTAAAGATGACCAAAACTTCACACTAAAAATCTAGTCTAACAGCTACAATTTTTTAAAAAATTGTTTACAATTGTTTCTTCAATCAGTATCCAAGGAAGATGCACACATTGTATTTAGTTGATTATGACACCAGTCTCAATCTATACATTTCCCTTTTTTCTTGCCACCTACTTGGAGGTAAAAAAAAAATCCCAAACTTATCATTTATCTTGTCTGGATTTTGCTAATTAAACCCTCATGGTGATTTTTAATATGTTCCTCTATGCCCCACAAAAGTGGTAATTAGATCTGAAGACTCAATTTGTTTTTTGCTGCTAGTGTTTGGTTAACTGAGTCAATAATACGTCACAGGGGGTGTCTCCTACTCATGAGGAGACCATGGGGAGATCCATTTATCTCTAGTTGCTTTCCTAAAATGTTGCAATCCCTATGATCACTGCTAAACACACTATTCCATTCAAAGCTGAAAAGTGGGTGTCTTCTGTGTTTAGGCTGAAGTTCTTCCAGTAAGAACAACCTCCCTCATGCTAAGTGAAATAAGCCAGTCAATGAAATAAAAACACCACATGATCTCATTCATTTGTGGATAATAAAGAACATCATAAACTGATGAACAAAAAGATAGATACAGAGGCAGGAAAGCATCAAACAGACTGTCAAATTACAGCAGGAAGGTTAGGGAGAGGTGGGGTAGATAAGAGATCAATCAAAGGACTTGTACGCATGCATATAAGCATAACCAATGGACACAAGACACTGGTGGGGGGGGTACAGTTAGGGTATACATGAGAGTGGGGGGGGGCAACGGGAAGATATGTATATATGTAATACATTAATAAAAAAAACGGTGGTACATCTACACAATGGAATACTACACTCATTTTGATTTGCATCTCTTGGATAATTAGTGATTTTGAGCATATTTTCATATGTCTCTGGGTCTTCCTTCTTTAATTGGATCATTTAGCTTACTTTTATTAACTTGTATAAGTTGCCTGTTGGAGATTAAACCTTTATCAGTGATAACATTTGCTAATGTTTTCCCATAGAGTGGGTTTTTTTTTTGGTTGGTTTATTTTGCTGTAAAAAAGCTTTTTATTTTGATGTAGTCCCATTTGTTTATTTTCTCTTTAGCTTCCACTGCCCTAGGAGTGGTATCGGTAAAGAAATTGCTTCAGCATATGTCTGAAATTTCTCTGCCTGTGGATTACTCTAGTATTTTTATGGTTTCCTGTCTTATGTTTAAGTCCTGTATCCATTTTGAGTTTATTTTTGTGTATGGTGTAAGTTGATGGTCTAGTTTCATTTTTCTGCATGTAACTGTCCAATCTTCCCAACACCCTTTATTGAAGAGACTGTCTTGACTCCATTTATGTTCATGCCTCCTTTCTCAAATATTAATTGAGCATAGTGGTTTGGTTCGATAACTGGATTCTCTATTCTATTCCATTGGTCTATATGTCTGTTCTTGTGCCAGTACCAAGCTGTTTTAAGAGTGGCTTTGTAGTAGATGGGTTTTTTTTTATTCCAAATGAATTTTTGGAGAATTCTAGGTCTGTGAAACATGCCATTGGTATTTTAATGGAGCGTTAATACAATCTATAGATTGCTTTGGGTAGTATGGACATTTTAATGATGTTGATTCTACCAATCCATGAACATGGTTATGCTCTTCCCTATTTTCATCTTCTCTTTTCCAGTGTTCTATAATTTTCCGCATATAGGTCTTTTACCTTCTTAGTTTATTCCTAGGTATCTTAATTTTTTTGGTGCGGTGGTAAATGGGATTGCTTTTTTAGTCTCTCTTTCTGAAATTTCACTATTGGTGTACAGAAATGCTACAAACTTCTTGGCATTAATTTTGTATCCTGCTACACTGCCAAATTCATTTATTAAGTCTATAGTTTTTTGATGGAGTCTTTTGGGTTTTTTATGTACAATATCATATCATCTTCTTTTCCAATTTGAATGCCTTTTATTTCTTCGTCTTGTCTAATTGCAATGGCTAATACTTCCAGTATGTCGAACAAGAGTGGTGAGAGCGGGCATCTCTGTCTTGTTCCTGTTTTTAGGGGGAATGGTTTTAGTTTTTGCCCATCGAGTATGATGTTAGCTATGGGTTTATCATATATGGCTTTTATTATGTTGAGGTATAATCCTTCTATCCCCACCTTGTTGAGAGATTTTATCAAGAAACGGTGATGGATTTTGTCAAATGCTTTTTCAGCATCAACTGATATGACTGTGATTTTTATCTCAATTTATGTAATGTATCACATTTATTCATTTGCATATATTGTACCTTCCTTGATTCCTGGGATAAATCCTACTTGGTCATGATGTATGAGCCTGGCTAGAGGTTCATCAATCTGGTTTATCCTTTCAAAGAACCAGTTCTTGGTTTTGTTGATTTTTTTGTTGTTGTGGTGGTGGTTGTTTTTTTTTTGTTTTTTTTGTCTCAATGTCATTTATCTCAAATCTGATCTTTATTTCCATCCTTCTGCTTACACTGGGCTTTTCTTGTTGTTCTCTTTCTAACTCTTTGAGTTGTAGGGTTAGCTAACTTACCACTGTTTCTTGTTTTTTGCAGTAGGCTTGTAGAGCTATGAACTTCCCTCTCAAAACTGCTTTCATGCCAAGACCGGTGTGGCTCAGTGGATAGAGCGTCGGCCTGCGGACTGAAAGGTCCTGGGTTCGATTCCGGTCGGGGGCATGTACCTTGCTTACGGGCACATCCCCAGTGGGGGGCGTGCAGGAGGTGGCTGATTGATGTCTCTCTCTCATCGATGTTTCTAACTTTCTATCCCTCTCCCTTCCTCTCTGCAAAAAAA
>PVJN01009389.1:0-61096 GCA_004026805.1 Lasiurus borealis
CAGCCGAAACTAGGAAGGTATCTTAAGCCGCCCCTGCCCTTTGACCCTGCTCCCCGAGGTACCTTGCTAAAATCTCCGAGCAGCGGTACGAAGCCCACTCTGAAGACTGCTTCCTCCTCCCTCGCCTCAGCGGAGAGCATCCTCCTGAGCACACAGCGCCGCTCCACCAACACCTGCGGCAGGAATGAGTGAAGAGTCAGGCTCCATGTCCCGATTTGAAATGCAGCGTTTAGTCCTCTTCATCGAGTCAGGGAAGTTGGGGGGATGTTTTTAAGCCTCGGGTCTGCGTTCCTAGCAGCACCGTGTTTTGCACCCAAGAACTGTGCTTTGGTGATTTAGAAACAAAGCAGGTGTTTTTTAAAAAAAAAAAAAAAAAAAAAAACTATTACATGTTTCAAAAACAATCAGAAAAGGTCCAGGCATAATGGCAGGATCTCTCCCTAACAGAGCCCACTCGTTATTTCCTAAAACGATTCTTTCAATCTTTTTTTTTAAAGCATTTTTTTTTACAAATATATTTTATTGATTTTTCACAGAAAGGAAGGGAGAGGGATAGAAAGTCAGAAACATCGATGAGAGAGAGAGAGACATTGATTCAGCCGCCTCCTGCACGCCCCCCACTGGAGATGTGCCCGCAACCAAGGTACATGCCCCCACCCGGAATCAAACCCAGGACCTTTCAGTCCACAGGCCGACGCTCTATCCACTGAGCGACACCGGTCTCGGCAACCCTTTCACTCTTAACAAGGGTTGCTTCAAACTCACAAGCAGGACACAGCACGTCACACACACACACACACACACACACACACACACACACGGAGGCACACTTACATTTCCCTTTTCTCCCTGAGAGTAAGACTTGGCTCTTAGTCAGCTGATCAGCCAACATGTGACACATGGTTTTCCCGGGCCTCCTCGCCCAGGCCGCAGACTTGACACCCGCGTCTCAGGGAAAATGAAAGGAACCCCCTGCAAACGGCCCGTCCGCCCTGCCAGCCCCGTTTCGGAGAAAAGGCAGAAACGCTTGCACCTGGCAAGTCCCTCCTCTGAGCGGGTTTCACGCCTGACCTTTCCTTAACGGCCCTGCCGGCGGCTCAGCGACCGGGCCTGTGGTAAGAGTCCCGAAGAATGGACCGGGCTCTGGGGAGCAATTTTCTCCCTGGGGGTTGGAAACCGGTCTGTATTCCCCACGTCCTCACAACAAAGCACTTACGAAGTGAAACGGGAACACAGTCAGCGTGCAGAAGCGGGCTCGTGTCTGCTGGAACTCCTGGAAGTGCTGCATGAGAAAGAGCATTTCAAAATCCTTTTTTTTTGGGGGGGGGGGGGCCGGGGAAGGAGGAGAGGTCTGGAAATGCCACGTCCGTCTTACAAATTAATCAAACACGGAGATGTGCTCATTAGCCTCCCAGAAGCCCAGAACGTCAGGTGCCTGGCTTTTTACCTTCATTTACTTACCATTAACCTGGCCACAAAAACACTTTAAGATCAGGTGCGAAGATTTTTTTTTTAATATATTTTATTGATTTTTTCACAGAGAGGAAGGGAGAGGGATAGAGAGTTAGAAACATCCATGAGAGAGAGACATCGATCAGCCGCCTCCTGCATGCCCCCTACTGGGGATGTGCCCGCAACCAATGTACATGCCCTTGACCGGAATTGAACCTGGGACCCTTCAGTCTACAGGCCGATGCTCTATCTATCCACTGAGCCAAACAGGTTTCAGCATGTGTGAGGATTTTGAAATGTCTTTTTTTTTTCAGCCTCGGGGGTTTCTGGGTTCAGGGTCAAGTGCAATGTATGACGAGACTAAGATCTTTCCCGCGTGGAGATTTTGGGGAAGGATGAATCCTGGGACAGACAGCCCCAGGCGGGGGTCAGGGTTCTCCAGATGTGCACACAGCTAGCTCTGCTGGAGTATCCTTGTGCCCGAACCCAACTGTTTCGAGTCTATCTGTGCGAACTTGACTCTCTCTGCTGCCACAGTCTCTGCGAGGATAGCCTTTCCGCTGTTTGCCAAATAGAAGAGGAATAAAAAAAGAAAAGCAAAGGCTTCTTCACTCGGCAGAGCTGCTCCCCCTGCTGAGCTCACAGATCCCTCTCCCTTTGGTGTGAGAGGAAGCAGCATATTCCAAACGCCGCCTCTGTCCGCTCCCATTTGTAGCAGCTGCTTCGCAAAGATTCGCGGCAACCGCAGCTGAAAATCCTTATCAAAACGGTAAAGAGCCATTCAGATAAAACTTATTAATGTGAAACTTAAAACTGGGTGTGTGTTTCTCAAGTGTTTGAATTCTCCAAAATATATAATTAATAACTAATCTGAGAAAGATTGTGTTTCATTAGCATCCCTGATAAAAGATCATTTAAATTGGTTGCACAAACATGTCAGTGTTCTTAGGTAGACATGTCAGCATACATGTATTTTCTGAATAATCGATGAAGTACTATTCTAACATAAGACCATGTTAGGCTCTTGTCATAGGTTTTCTATTCATGAGAATGGTCATGAATAAACTGGCCAGCAGATATGTAAAGAAAAACACCGTGATCGAGGGCACATACTTAGAATTTTTTTAAATCATATGTATTTCCCATCCACATCAAGGATTGCAATCTATTTGTAAGATAACATAATAAATATATATTATAGAAATAACAAATGCAGAGGTAATGTTTGTAGCAGCCCGCTCTGCTGTATACATGTTAGTGACATAGGAAGGGAGACATTGCTGTGAGCTGGTGGCAATAAAAAAGGCTCATCATGCAAAAACCGGTGTGGCTCAGTGGACAGAGCATCAGCTTGCGGAGTGAAAGGTCCCGGGGTCAAGGGCATGTACCTTGGTTGTGGGCACATCCCCAGTGGGGAGTGTGCAGGAGGCAGCTGATCGATGTTTCTCTCTCACTGATGTTTCTAATATAATACATCTGAGGAAATGCAGGGACTCTGTCTTCCCAGAACTACTAAATTCTGTGGTTCTGGCATCTAAGTGTAAAGTGCTCACATTTGAGTCTGCACGGCTGTGTGCGTAACTGGATTTTCTAAAACGAATTCAGCAAATTGGTTGCTTCTGTTCTCATAGCTTCACTCTCTGTTTATGTGATGAATACAAAGGCACACTCTAGAGCGTGTCCTTATTTATAATTGTCTCAGATCATGCAAAGCCACTTGCCTGAGCATGGAAAGTTATTCCATGATGCAGAATCAACTCTGGATTTTATGTTGGTGGAAGTGTTTTTTATAATTTTCTTTTTGTTTTGAACAGAAACAGCCCTCGATATTGCAAATAACCTTCCTGGGAGAGAGAAACTTCTGTGGGTGTGTGTGGGGAGGGGGTGAAGGGCTGTTCAGTCACATTCTGTTTGATTTTAAGCTAGCAACGGGACTTAAAGATGAGGAAATGTCTGCAGAAAGAGAGAGAGACCAAATCTTCAAGCCAACATTTACCCCAGTTGCTTTCCATTTCCAAAGTTCGCCTGTCCAGTGGACATCGGTCCGCGCATCTGAGGATGCAGTTCAAATACAGGATGATGCACAGTTTAGCGTGTGAGGAAAACGAAACCCCAAATTCCCTACAATGTATGATGCTATTGTGCAACAAAACGTTAAATGCATCAGGGATCTAGCAAAACAGATGACCTTTTTTATAAAAATACATATGTTTTTGTTGATTTCAGAAAGGAAGGCAGAGGGGGAGAGAGATAGAACATCAATGATGAGAGACAATCTCCAGCACATGCCCTACTGGGGATCAAGCCCACAACCTGGGCCTGTGCCCTGACTGAGAATTGAACTGTGACCTCCTGGTTCCTCGGTCGATGCTCAACCACTGAGCCATACAAGCCGGGCCTGCAGGAGGCAGCTGATCGATGTCTCTCTCTCATCGATGTTTCTGGCTTTCTATCCCTTTCCCTTCCTCTCTGTAAAAATCAATACAATATATTAAAAAAAATAATGAGTGGAAAGAAACTTTGAAAGAAGTAAATATCCTAGCATTATGATAAGGAATGGTAATTCCTCCAAGACCGGTTTGGCTCAGTGGATAGAGCGTCAGCCTGCGGACTGAAAGGTCCCGGGTTCGATTCCAGTCGGGGGCATGTACCTTGCTTGCGGGCACATCTCCAAAGTGGGGTGTGCAGGAGGCGGCTGGTTGATGTCTGCTCTCTCATCGATGTTTCTAGCTCTCTATCCCTCTCCCTTCCTCTCTGTAAAAAATCAATAAAATATGTATATTTTTTTAAAAATCCTTCTGTCTCACACACACGGAGTGTTCCCTCTGTGCCTCGCAGATCCTGGAATAAGGAACACCCCACATTTCGCTCTGGCTCATACAGGTTTGCATATCTGCTCCACTCCCTCCTTTCTTCTCTGGGGTTTTCGCCCGCAGCCCCTGGCCCCGGGCCTTCGGCAAAGCCACTGCCGCAGAGACGTGCGGCCCGGTGTTCCCACAGCGAGGGCGGTGAGCTTTCACACTTAACGGGAAACGAGAACAGATTCCAGAGCTTAATTAAGGCCGGAGTCACCCACAGCAAACAGGTGCAGCTCTTAACACCGGCCAGTGAGGTCTGTCTCACGTGACCCTGACCGGGGGGTGAAGATCAGGGCCCCTGACCCACTGCCGCCCCAAACCGCCTCCAGCCTCTCAGAACCCCTCTCCCAGGTGGAAACGCACGGGCAAGTCACAGGGCCGCCGTGATGGCCTGTAATTCACACCACGCCTTGCAAAACACAGGCATTCCGCGGTGGTTTCCATGGCTACGTGCCCAGAGAGAGGAGGGAGGTGAGCGCTGAAAATGATCCAGGACTGCCCTGTATATTAAAACAAAAAAAATAAAAAGTGCATAAGAAGAGCAATTTGGAGAAGGAGAGGAACGCGTTGGAAAAGATGAAGGGAGCCAATTAAGACCACGGCGTGCCACGTGTGGTGGCGGTTAGACGCTGACAGGGAGGCGATCAGCTGAGCTAAGTCTCCCCAAGTGGAAAGAGGGGGCAGAGAACTGTCGGACCCAGGAAGCCACTGGCACCGGCCTTCAGGGGGGTGACACCTCTGCTCCCCAGACCTCAGAGAAGGATGGAGACGCTGCCCTCCCGCCCCGGCACCTGTTCTGGGGACCGACAGCCAGGGACACCCAATGCAGTCTCCATGATTGTCATCAACCGGGAGAATCCAAGTTCACTGCACGGTGCCCACCGCCCAGGATGGGTCTGCCTGCGCGCCACCTTCCTCTGCCAGCACAGACTCTGACGTCTACCTCTGTGGGTGGTGAAGGGTGCGCACTGACAGGTTAAAACAGTGACGAGGTGACATAAGCCAGTCAGTGAAGGAGGAGCATCACAGGATCTCACTCATCTGTGGATCATAAAGAACATGGTAAACTGATGAACAAAAGGATAGATACAGAGGCAGTAAAGCATCCAGCAGACTGTCAAATTACAGCGGGAAGGTGAGGGAGAGGTGGGGGAGATAAGAGATCAATCAAAGGACTTGTGTACATGCAGATAAGCATCACCAATGAACATAGACACTGGGGGTTGGGGTATGCCTGGGAGGGAGGGGGGTAATGGGAAGATATGTATACAAAATTAATTTAAAAAAATAACTAAAAGTAAAAAAAAAGTGACGAGGGCCAGGATGATCCCTGCAGCGATGCATTGGAGTTGAAAACGTCAGTGTGAACCCATGTTTAACAGGATGTAGGTACAGGTGATTACATATGTGAGTGTTATATACGTACATACATCCATGGGCTAGGACACACTCGCTTCTGTCCTTGCTCTGTCGACTTGGGGGTCCAGAAGGAGTGACACCCCAGAAGAAACAAGCCCATCTGGAGCCCAGACCTGGGTTTCTAGGACCATTTCGCTGTTCGCCAACAGAAGGAACCAGGCCCAAAACCAGCAACGGCCTGCGGACTGAAAGGTCCCGGGTTCCATTCCGGTCAGGGGCATGTACCTTGGTTGGGGGCACATCCCCAGTAGGGGGCGTGCAGGAGGCAGCAGATCGATGTCTCTCTCTCATCGATGTTTCTAACTTTCTATCCCTCTCCCTTCCTCTCTGTAAAAAAGCAATAAAATATATTAAAAATAAATAAATAATAAATGTAAGCCGACGGAAGACCAGAGAGAAGAGCACACTGAGCTGGAACAACTGCCATAAAGCTTCAGAGACAGGCTGCACCCAGCCCGGCACCCCTGTCTGTGGTCGCTGCCAGGGGGTGGGGTGGGGGGGAAAGGGGGGTTCTCTGCAGCTGCCCCCAAAGGCAGCCCGAAAAGAAGACCTGAACCTCTAAAGCCCGCAGCACAGGCAGCTGGCTGCCTTTCAGAGCCCGTCCCTTCGCTGTGCTTGCTTTTATGGAAAAAACCAACACCCATCGTCCTGTTTTGCTGAATGTGTGTTTTAAGCGCAGATGTTCAGTTTCATGGCGGAACGCTGGTGACTGGCGACTTTGCCGGCGGGATTGTAGGTGTGGCTGTCGCTGAAAGGAGGGCTCTCTCGTGACTCAGCAGTTTCTTCTGTCTCTGCTTTGACTTCGTGAATCACAGGCGCAGATGACGAGAGCAGCCCTGAGGGTCAGGAGTTCCATGAGACGGTTACTCTGACCCGCCCTGACATTTGTACCCCGAATGGGGGACAGACATATGGCCTCCTGCCTTGGGTTTCAGACTCTCATGTGACTTCATTCTGGCATTAAAATTTGTCCCCTGGAATTAAAAATTAGCAAAAAATGTTATATATAGCTGAAAACTGGTTTGGCTCAGTGGATAGAGCATCGGCCTGTGGACTGAAAAGTCCCAGGTTTGATTCTGGTCAAGGGCATGAACCTTGTTTGCAGGCACATCCCCTGTAGGGGGCGTGCACGAGGCAGCTGATTGATGTCTCTCCCATCGATGTTTCTAACTCTCTGTCCCTCTCCCTTCCTTTCTGTAAAAAAATGAATAAAATATATTTAAAAAAAATGTTATACATAGTCTGAGTCCAAATATATCCTCAACAGCAAGTTATTATATGAAGCAAAATACTATATTAATTTTGTGTTTTTAGTTATCATTTCTGCAAAGGCTACATTAGAAAATAGGTACGTACATTGAAAAAACACTTACAAAAACTCAAAAGCATGCCATAGAATTGTTCACTGAAGACAAATTCTCCTCCACAATCACGCCAAATGAGTCAAGCAGCGGTGAGTATTAATCACATCTCAGTGTGATGTTAGCAAACACACTACCAGACGCGTTTCAAATAGGTACACACCGTGTGTCCTTATATGCCAAGCTTTGTCTTTGCTTAGGATGCGTTAGCCAACGATACCATTTCTTTCGTCTGTTAAGTTGATCAGAGAAGCTTCACCAAACAAATAAACAAGAAAAAGCATTCCGGTAACACCAGCGCCCTTAAAACCACACCTAATCCTGGGACCATAAACATCTCAGAACCGTGAAAGCAACAGAAAGCTGAGGGTGGGCTGGTGCTCCGTACCATCCCCAGAGCAAACCCGCGATGCCCGCTGCTAGACCTGGCAAAAGGAGCTTCAGACATGCCAGGGTCACACGTGCTTCGGAAGCCGCTGGCCCACCCCCTCACTATTCACACGTGCACGCTGTTCTCTGAAACAGGCTTCAGCTGGATTCCTCCTCTCCTTTCACCTTGACCGCCAATCCAGCCCAGAGCGTCCACCGTACGCCTATGCGTCTCCCCTTTCCCTCCTGGTTGTTGACCCTGGAAGTTCAGACCTTGCACTTGATTCCCGAATAGTGACATCCCCTCCAAGGTAGTGCCCCTTCCCTCGCCTCCTGGATTTCATTAGCTTTGGGGTTCTGTTAGCTTTAATGTGCAAGATTCACTTTTGTAACTGATGGGAATAATCGGCAGGAAATTCATTTCTCATCGATATACAGTGGTACCTCGAGATACGAGTTTAATTCGTTCTGTAACTTGAGGCGTGGGAAACTATGAGACGCTCGAGTTGTGGTAAACGGGTGGGTCGTGTGCAGCCGGCCGATCCGCGAGATGACTCCTATCTCAAATGTTGCTCGTATTTCAAAGCAAAAATCGCTCGCTGGACGGCTCGTATCTCAAAAATCTTGTATGTTAGGGCACTCGTATCTCGAGGTACCACTGTATTTGGGGTTAACATTCTAATAAAAGTAATGGTCGGTTTCAATGAGGCTGTCTCGGAAAATGTTTCTCTATCCACGAGAAGAAAAGTGTAAAGAGAAATGCTCATGAGAGAAGAATGTTCCTGTTATGGGTTCTATCAGAACAGTCAGTGATGAGATGCACACACAGTACTGACAGATGCATGTCGCAGGAACAGAGGCCAGGTGATTCTGAGGAATGCGCAGAGTTGTGGGGAGCAGACTCAGCATCTGGATATTTCTACAGCCAGGACGAGAACAACACTGTGGAAAAGCAAAGGCACCTCGCTTTTTGGGCCACAAATGACGGATGCGATGCCTGCAGCCCGCCCATCCTGAGGAAAACACAGAGATGGATATTGCCGTGACAGCCTGTCTGCTTGCAAAACACATGTTGACACAAGTCGTCATGTTCACAGAATGAACTCCGCTGCCATTCTGTTTCACACACACGTAGCAGGATGTTTTCTTGTCTTTTCTTTTGTACAGTGGGTCGCTCATGGCTATGGCTGGGTAGTTCTGATTGTATTATTTCATCGTTCAGCTTATTCTGCAATATCAAGGCATCGCATGGCTTTTTGCATTAGCTCCATCTTACATCATGTGTGGAAGGTGACATCATGGCATTTTTCATGTGGAGCTTATATGTACCACACACAGACATAGACTAAATGAAGCAGCTGAGCTGAAACCTGTTTGGCTCAGTGGATAGAGCATTGGCCTGCGGACTGAAAGGTCCCAGGTTTGATACTAGTCAAGGGCATGTACCTTGGTTGCGGGCACATCCCCAGTAGGGGGCGTGCAGAAGGCAGCTGATTGATGTCTCTTTTCTCATCGATGTTTCTAACTCTCTGTGCCTCTCCCTTCCTCTCTGTGAAAAATCAATAAAATATATATTTTTTTAAATGGAGCAACTGATAAACTGACTACAAGCCCAGTGCACAGCGTCCCGCGCCCTGGCCTGCGGGAATCAGGCCGAAATCAGCTCTCCAACATCCCCCCGAGGGGTCCCACATTGCGAGAGGGTGCAGGCCAGGCTGAGGGACCCCATCTGTGCACGATCAGGACCCGGGAGTGACCGCGGGAGGGCTCCAGGGCATGACCGGCCCTTTTCACCCAGTCCCGGTTGGCTGGATCCCAGCAGCAGCTAACCTACTGGTCACAGAGGCTGCCCCCTGGTGGTCAGTGTGTGTCACAGTGACAGGTAGAACAGCTGAACCCTCAAACACTTAGCATAATAGGCTTTTATTATAGAGGATGAACCAAAGAGATCCAGAGACATGGAATCAGGGAACAGACTGAGGGATCTCAGAAGGAAGGCAGGGGAGGGGAATTAAGGGAAGGGGAAGAGATCAATCAAAGACCTTGGATGCGTCTGTGCATCATCCATGGACACAGACAATAGGGTAGTAAAGGCCTGGGTTGGGAGCCAGGGTAGGCTAGAAGGGGTCAATGAGGGGAAAAGGAAGCAGGTATAACACTTTCAACAATAAATATTTTTAAGAAGATAAATACTAAATGAGGCAGCGTTTCCTTATAAATACAATGCTGTTTACCCATGGTGATGTGCTCCCTCTCTGTACAGATACGGGGCAATGACAGTTCCCCACCTTCAAAGTGTTTTATTAGCTCCTCGTGGTGATGAAGGGGCATGTCCGCCGCTCACCTTATGGCTGGAGTTTAAAGATGGGAAGAGCCCACAGGAGACCTCATTAGCGTGGTGATTACAAGTCCATCAGTCATACCGAGAACAGGGAAATACTGAAACAGAAAAGGACAATTTTGACACATTCATTACCAGGTATTTTCGGCTCCTAAAAGTTTAAAAACTCTCAGGCTTACGTTCGGTGCTTTCCCTCTTCCAAATTACACGGTCCCCAGGGAACAGGTCTGTGCTGTGGGGGTGAGACCACTGAGAGACAGGCGTCACTGGGCCATTTGTTTTGTTAGAATTTTTTTCAACTTAATAAACAGAAAGTGAGTACTAGGAGCAAGGCCTTCTCCTAGGCACTGGGATGGGTATAAATGCAGGCAAGAATGCAACTTGCATATAAAAAACATATGCTTCAAAGCGAAGCCTCAGTTTCATGTGGGGGAGGGAACATGCGGAGGAGGGTCTTGGAGAAGGAGGTGGAAATACGTGGGTTCCACCTGAGTCTTAAAGAACAGGATGTTATCAGGTAGAAAGAGCAAAACAGAATTCCAGGAAGATGAACGGGTATCAGCAACAATTACAGTGGTACCTTGAGATATGAGTTTAATTCATTCCGTAACCTTGAGGAGTGGGAAACTATGAGACGCTCGAGTCGAGGTAAACGGGTGGGTTGTGTGCAGCCGGCCGATCCTCGCGATGACTCCTATCTCTACTGTTGCTCGTATTTCAAAGCAAAAATCAATCACCTATCACTTTCTATGGAATTGATGGCTACATCTTTCCATGTCTATGATCCATCCGAAACGCACTTGTAAGGCGTGACTGATGGATAGTACCTGCCGATCCCTCGGTGGCTGCCTCGTTATCGCAACACCATTTGTTGGATGATCCATTTTGTCTCTGCTGACGGAGATGCTTGTATAATACACTTAGCCTTATTTCATTTGGATTTATTTCGGGAATTTCAATTTGGCTCCAATTATTTGCCTGAACTTGGTCCAGTACCAAATTATTTTTTCCCATTATTGAACTTTTGTTATCTACTTTAATATCTAATAAGGAAAATTCATGTGCTACTCATGGTTTTCAAAATTATCTAGGTTACCCTTTCACATTTGTTCTATCAGATGGACTAAAAATCATGTTATCATTAGCAAACAGCTGACCACTTGGTAAATTACCAAGGTATCAGCTTGATGTGTGATTAGAACTAATTTAGGTTTTGGGGATACAGTATAATTGAATGCAAGGAGTGGCTTTCATGCATAATCAAGACAAGAAAGTATGATTACTTTCTTCATTTTTGTCTGCCTCTGTGGTAGGTTTTCTTTACATTTTTTTAAGTTTTTATTTATTGATTGAATTCAGAGAGAGAGAGAGTCAGGGCTTGACATTTTAAAATGTGCTTTAAATATCCGTCATGTTCTATAACTGAAATGATATTGCAACTGTTTTGTTAAAAATCAACATTTACATTTTAAGAGTACCAAGTGGTTCATGATTGAACATTTATTCATAATTAGCCCATTCTTTTAAATTCTCAAATCACATTTCCGTTCTCTTCAAAGGAAGAAGCCAATCCAGAGTTTTCTCCTTTACCTTTATTTTCAGCTGGTCCAGAACCCAGCCTTTAAACACGTCTTCGTCGCCAGGAATCCTGCATGTGCTCTGTGAGTTTTCTACTCCAGATTCTTTTTAAAAATGCAGTGGTATGACTCTCACATTTTAATCTCCGTTTCCTTTTGAAGCCCGCTCCGTCCTCTTCTCAAGAAAACTTTGGATGCCTTGTTACTTTCTACATGTGACAGGTATTACTTAGAACGAATAAAAGAATGAACTTCAAAAAACTTGGATTTATTCTGAGGTTCCCATAACAATAAAAACAAAATACCACCATATCGAGCACATCACAGGTGCTCAGGCAATGCCATTAATTGCTAGCGATGGTGTCCTGCAGCAATCTGCTGTGAAGTAACAAACTTAACTCTGTAATTGCTTGTCTACCGATAGCTAGAAAAAAATCGTTTGGCTAATTTTTATTTTTATTTCATTGGCTAAATATTTAGTCTCACAAATAGATTCGCTATAGGAGTTTGTCAGCTAGTCCTGGTTAACATCCATTGTGTGTTTTTACAGGAACAAATTTTGTAGCTACACACTGCAATAAAAGGAGCCAGTCAAGAAAGGTTAAAATAAGTAGAGTTCTCCCAGGCCCTGGTTTCAGTGCTAGCTTGGACCTGCTGTCTTAGCATTGTTATTAACTAGAGGCCCGGTGCATGAAATTTGTGCACTGGATACTCCCGCCACCACCACCGCACTCAGCAGCCATGAGCCTGACTCTGGCTGAGTGGTGCACCCCTGTGGGAGTTCACTGACCACCAGGGGGCAGCTCTTGCATTGAGCATGTGCCCCCTGGTGATCAGTGCACATTATAGTGACCTGTCATTCTGCCATTTGGTCGATTTGCATATTAGCCTTTTATTATATAGGACTAGAGGCCCAGTGCAGGAAGGTTCCTGCTTCAGTCTCCGCTGCCCCACCTGCTTCCCTCCCTTCTCCACCACCCCCCTTGCTTGCTTCTCGCAGCTTCCCTCCCTTCTGTAGCCCTTGGCTTCCATCTTCGCTCTGCACCAGGATATGCAAATTAACCACTATCTTGGTTGTTTTAATTTGCATACTCACTCTGATTGGCTGGTGGGTGTGGCTTGTGATTGTGGTGGAGGTGTGGTCAATTTGCATATTACTCTTTTATTAGAAAGGATCGTACCCAGCTTCACCCTCCCCCATGTACCATCCAATTGAACTTTCTGGGATGATGCAAGTTTTCTACATCCAGACCACGCCATATGGTAGCTACTAGCCAATGTGGCAACTGAGCATTTTCTTTTGACTAGTACAACACAATATATTTTATTTCATTTAAATTTAAATGTAATTGTGGCACGTGGCTAGTGACTACTATAGTAGTAGTGCAGCTCTATTGAGCTGTGGTTTGGGTATTATACGGTCATCCTCACGATTGGTGGCCTGGAGCCTTTAAGGGCATCCCCTGGGGAAATAATACAGGCGGAAGGATTCGTTTAGAAAAGCAGTGTCCTTCCCTCCTCACTGAGGGGAGGAATGGAGTGGCCATACATGGAAATTTTTCAGGTGGGTGGACGGAGAGTTCAGAAAGCTCATGTTAAATGACCTTGATAAAAGCGACACAAGAAGATACAGTGGTACCTCGAGATACGAGTGCCCTAACATACAAGATTTTTGAGATACGAGCCTTTGAGTGAGCGATTTTTGCTTTGAAATACGAGCAACAGTTGAGATAGGAGTCATCTCGAGGATCGGCCGGCTGCACAGGACCCACCAGTTTACCGCGACTTGAGGGTCTCACACTTTCCCACGCCTCAAGGTTACGGAACGAATTAAACTCGTATCTCAAGGTACCACTGTATATCTTCTGAACGTGAAGAAGGAATTTGGAAATCCCCAATTACCACACCTCCTAGGAGAAAAAAAGGCTTCAAGTGGGAAACCTTCCCAGCTGTGATAATGAGACCTCATGTTCTTCCCATGTTTCCTTCTTCCATGGGTGATGTTTATCCTTTCTCCTCCGCCACAGTTCACACATCCTCCGGAGCTGCTCCCCGTGTTTCTCATTAGCATACAACCGGTGCGGACAGAGGCTGACCTTTTCTTAACTAATTCCCCGCTTCAGCTCTACAAGAGCCGGCGAAGCAGTGAGCAATTAAGGAGGTAGAGAGAGGTAAAGGTCTATTGCCTGGTTGGAAAAGGATTAATTTCCACAAGGAGCAGGCTAGTCATAATTCTCATCTTCATTGCCTTTTGATGCACCTGCAGCACAGAGCCACTTCCTGTGCGCTGCAAGAATAAAAGAGCAATGCCGAGACTAGTTTGGCTCAGTGGATAGAGCGTTGGCTTGCGGATTGAAAGGTCTTGGGTTCGATTCCGGTCGGGGGCATGTACCTTGCTGGCGGGCACATCTCCACTGTGGGGCGTGCAGGAGGCGGCTGATCGATGTCTCTCTCTCATCGATGTTTCTGACTTTCTATCTCTCTCCTTTCCTCTCTGTAAAAAATCAATAAAATATGTTTTTAAAAAAAAAAGAATAAAAGAGTGAGCACTCATGTGTGTTTCTCCTTTGCATTATGTTTGCAGGTACTTATTCACCAAATCATAAACAGGAGTGGCACGCGGACCTAATGCATGACCAGAGCACTTACTGGTATCAAAAGTTGGACTTGCTTTTCCGTATTCTCATTTGCCAGCAAAGGGAATTACAGTGGTACCTCGAGATACGAGTTTAATTCATTCTGTAACCTTGAGGCGTGGGAAACTATGAGACGCTCAAGTCGCAGTAAACTGGTGGGTCGTGTGCAGCCAGCGGATCTGCGCTATTACTCGTATCTCAAATGTTGCTCGTATTTCAAAGCAAAAATCGCTCGCTCAACAGCCAATGGCTCGTATGTTAGGGCACTCGTAACTCGAGGTATCACTGTATTCCATTTCAAATACAAAAAGCTATTTTTATTTCTTTATTTTTATGGAATTTATTGGGGTGACATGGGTTAAAATTAGCTAGGTTTCAGGTATACAATTCCATAATACATCATCCCCTCCATGTCGAGTCTCCTTCAGTCACTTCTTATCTCCCCTTTAGTCTCTTCTACCTCCTCCCACCCTCTTTCCTCGTCGCCACAGGGGGTGGTGTCTATGAGTTGTTGGTTGTCATTGTTGTTTTGCTTAATCCCCTCTCTTTTGTCACCCTGCCCCCTTCCCTTTTCCCCTCTGTACGTCTGTTCTCTGTACCTCAGAGTCTGCTTCTATTCTGTTGGCTTGTTCATTAGATTCCACACAGAAGTGAAATGCTGTGGTGTGTGTCTTTCTCTGACCGGCTTTTTTCACTTAGCGTGATGCTCCCCGGGTCCACCAGGAGGCAGCCAGAGGTAAGATGTCCTCTTTCACAGCTGAGCCATATTCCATCGGGTAACCGCCACAGTGAATGTAGGGGGGCAGGTGCTCTTTCCAGCCAGTGTTTCAGGCTTATTCGGGTATATTCCCAGAAGTGGAGTTCCTGGGTTGTCAGTCAGTTGGATGTTTAATATTTTTATAGGATCCTCCGTACTGCTTTCCACAGTGGTTGCTCCAATATGCCTTCCCACCAACGTGTACCAGGATTCGCTTCTTTCCACATCTTTGCCAACATTTGTTGTTCATTGATTTATTGATGATAGCCCAGCCCTTCTTGCAATCAGGAGGATCTGATATTTCATTGTGGTCTGAATACGCATTTTTCTGATGATTACTGACACTGAGCATTTCTCATATGGCTACTGCCATCTGTATGTACCTTTTGGAGAAGTGACTGTTCATATTCTTTGTCCATTTTTTCATTGATTTGGGCGGTTTTTGGTGATAAGTAGTATAAGTTCTTTATAAATGTGGGATATTAACCTCTTATCAGATGTATTCTTGGTGAATATGTCCTCCCATTCAGTGGGCTGTGTTTTCGTTTTGATGGTTTCCTTTGCCGTGGAAAAACTTTTAAGGCCCATTTGTTTACTTTTTCCTTTGCTTCCCTTACCTGAGAGGATGTAGCAGAAAAACATATTAATATAAGAAATGTCCGAGATTTTACTGTCTATGTTTTCTTCTAGGATTTTTATGGTTTCAAGTCTAACACTTGCCCTTAATCCATTTTGAGTTTATTCTTATGTATGGTGTAAGAAGGTGGTTTAGTTTCATTTTTTTGCATGTGCCTAATTTTCCCAACACTATTTAATGGATATACTTTTTTTAACACATTATAGATCTTGCCTCCTTTGTTTAATATTAATTGGCTATAGAGGCATGCGTTTATTTCTGGGTTCTCAATTCTGTTTCATTGATCTACATGTATGTTTTTATGTCAGAATAAGGTGCTTTTATTTCTATGGTCTTGCAGTATAGTTTGATAGCAGATAGCATGATTCCTTCATCTTTATTCTTCTTTTTCAAGATTTGTGTGGCTATTTGGGATCTTTGTGGTTTCATATTAAATTTTGAAATATTTATTCCAGTTCTGTGAAATATGCAATTGGTATTTTTATAAGAATTGCATTAAATCTATCGATTGCTTCGGGTGATATGAACATATTAATGATGTTAATTTTTTTCTATCCATATGAACACAGTATATATTTCCACTTATTTATATCTTCTTCAACACCTTTCTCAGTGTTCAATAATTTTCCAAGTACAGGTCTTTTACAGCCTTGGTTACATTTATTCCGAGGTAATTTTTTATGAGATTGTTTCCTTAGTTTCTCTAAAAAGTTATTTTCAAATGCTTCAGCAAACTGAGGTTACTCTATTTTTACTTAAACTCATTTTCCTTCAGCTAAACATTCGTAGAACTTTAATCTTGCATTATTAATCGATTATAATATTAAGTTAGTTTTGTTTACATGGAGTTCCCATGAGAATTAGTGACATATTTTTATTGTCTCTACAAAATATGATTTTGCAGGAGAGTGGGGGAAAGCCCTCTTTTTTTTTTTTTCACCTTTCTGAATTTCCAGAAAACCTAGCCAAAAATATCTGTACTGCACCTCCACCCCACACAGCCGGTCTTTTCCATTTCCCTCACCACTGAACTGGATTAACCGCGTGATCCGAGGCCGCGGATCGTGCAGAAGCAAACGGTTGAGAAAGCCGGTTCTTCTCTCCTGCCAGCTTCCTTCCTGAGCCTCTGAGCATCTGACATTCACTCAGGGCACCAATGACCTTTAAAATAAATTGCTTCTTAAGTGCTCCTGATAAACTTCCATGAGCGATGTTTGCTCAAGAATATCCAGGAAATGAATAGCGATGTGTAATTTGGAGGCCCACGTTAAAAATTAGCCTTTTTGAGACGTGTTTCCAATTGTATTGATTAAAGAAAATCTAAATGGAGAACACTCCATAACTCAGCCACCTACGATTAATGCTAACACATGTATCTGTGAACCATCTTTCTCTTTGCACATGGTATAGATAAGAACAAAAGCATCATATGCTAATTAGACCAGACGTCCTTCCAGACAACCTTCCAGAGGAAGCCAGGGTCGTGGGTACTGGCAGCCAGAGGGAAGCTGGTACCAGCAGCCAGGGGAAGGAAGACCTACTCTTGCATGAATTTCATGCATCGGGCCTCTCGTGTGTATATATTTATGGGCATATGTGTATATGTTGATGATGTGTATACATATGTATATACCTATGGTGGGCAGAATAAAATAGCTCCCCAACATTTCTACATCCTAATCCCTGGAACCTGTGAATGTGATATATTGCGAGGCAAAGGGGAATTAGGTTGTAGATGGAATTAAGGTTGCTGGTCAACTAACCTTAAAAGAGGGAGATTTTTCTGGATTATCCAGGTGGGCTCCATGTAATTGCAAGAGTCCTAAAAAGTGGAAAGTAAAGGCAGAAAAGGAAGAATGACATGATATGAACTCTATATATCATTGTTAGCTTTAATTAAGATGGAGGAAAGGGGTTTATATGTGTGTGTGCTAACTATATTTATCTACCTACATATATGTCTGTGCTAAAGTAAAAGCTTCATCTATATGCTATTTAATTTGCTTTTTGTGTTAAAATTTCATGAACATAGTACAAGTGTGTTTACACACAATCACAATGTTCAAGATTTCTATATGCATAGATAGGTAGGTAGATAAATAGATAGATAGATAGATAGATAGATAGATAGATAGATAGATAGATAGATAGATTTGTGTGTGCTTCATGTCAAACAAACATGTGCCCTGACCAGGAACCAAACCAGCCATCCTTTGGTGCCTGAGAAGATGCCCAACCAGCTGAGCCAGGCGGGCTGGGCGAGCCCGCATCACTGCCGTGAAACCCCGGAGACCCGGGTCTTTCTGCAGAGCCCGGTGAACGAGGTGGCCATTCCTTTTCTCTTTTGTATCTTTTCTCCCAGAGACGGCAAAGCCGTCCATGGTTATCTCGCTTCTCTGGTAACATGGACTCACTCTCTATTTCCTGGCCTCTGAGTTTCTTTTCACCTTGCCCCAAAATCCTAACAAAAGGACACTGAATGAGTGAAAGCAAAGATCTTGAAAAAAAAGCTGTCATTGAAAAAAGGCTAATAATAAGTGGAAGAGAGAAGAGACAGGTGAATGGCCAGGAAATGGAGGTGCTGTGCTCTAATCCGCATCTGCCCTGCGCTTCGAGTTTGTGAAGTGTCAAAAGTGATCCCCGTTCCCTGTGTGAGTTCCTCCACGAGGAAGAAGATGAGAAAAGAGAGGTTAAATGAGACGGAACTGCATGGACCCGGAATCTAATTTCTCATTTCTCCTCTGTTCCTCTAATGCGCAGCTAGTCCTCAGAATGAGTGATGCTAAAGATCTGGCTTGCCATAAGAAAGCGTTGGCTTTTTCCATATATAACTCCCATTTCCCACACAAACACACACATGGAGGGAAGAGAGAATTACATATATGGGTGGAGGTGACGCAAATAGAGAGGGTGCCCTGTTCCCCAGCCTTGACAAGATTTTTAAAAGCATTATTCTCTACGGGAAACCCTACTCTACTCAAAGCATCTTTGTGCTGGGCCAGCTCTGTTGATGGCTAGTCTGATCTGATCTCACAAATGATGAAAATAAGGAGCGTAAATTTACCAAGGTCCACTCACTCTTTGGTGATAGTATCAGCAGCATCCATTCCTCTGCAGGCCATTTCCACCTCCCGCTGGGGCAGCATCTAGAATATTCTTTTGTTCGTTTGTTTGTTTGCTTGCTTGCTTGTTTTTTTGTTTTGTTTTATTTAATGAGCTTTCATTTGTACCTAAATATTACATTTTTTTAATTTCTTTATTGGTTAAGGTGTTACATATGTGTCCTTACCCCACATCACCCCACTCATGCCCTCACCCCCGTTGTTTGCGTCCTAGAATATTCCTGAGAATAACCTGAAATGTGTGTCCTGGCCTCTCTCAGACGATAGTTTGTGGTCAACTCCCTCTTATCATATTGAAGAGTCATGTTAGCACAGTGAAATAGCTTTAATGTCGTTTTTGAGAATGTCATTCTTATTTCCTATTAATAGAGGTTTGTTTCAGATTCTTTCCATTTATTCTTAAAAATAAAACTTTGATTAATCCCTACAATGTGTAATTTCATAAAGGCTGAAATCTGAGGGATTTCCCCAAATTATAACATGCATAGCATAACACTGTATCACATAACCACAATGCAATTTTCATATCCTGTTGTTTTCTTTTCCTTTTTACTCATGTACTTCTAAAAGTTTCAATGATTGTAGAATATTACGTGATCAGTATATTATAATTTAATATGTCCCTTCCAGTTTACTGTGGAGTTACTACAAAAAAAAAAAAGCCCAAAATTTTCTATTCTTTCTCGGTCACGTGGGTCTGTAGCCCCTCCCCCCATGCCCCAGAAACTGGGTCAGTACCGCCTGGCCTCTGGGCTGGCTTTGCCCAACACAAAGCAAGGGACGAGGAGAGAACCAGTGCCCAGTCCAGCTATCAGGGTATGTGCCCACCTCCACCTCCTCCTGGGCCCCCTCTTCCATGGTGAGGGCAAGCTCAGGCCAGTCTTCTGGAGAAGGAGGCAGAAGGTGAAATAGAACCAACTTACTCAGCAGATTCCCTGATACCAACATGTGCACCCCCATTCCAGGTAACGACAGAAGAGAAGCAAGCCTTGCAAAATCCCCTGGGCCCAGTCCGTAAACTCAGCATAAAGAATAAATTATTGGACCGTGTGTCTAGACAGTCTGCAAAATGAAATACAGTGGTACCTCGAGATACGAGTTTAATTCATTCTGTAACCTTGAGGCCTGGGAAACTATGAGATGCTCGAGTCGAGGTAAACTGGTGGGTCGTGTGTAGCCGGCCGATCCGTGCGATGATTCCTATCTCAAATGTTGCTCGTATTTCAAAGCAAAAATCGCTCGTATCTCAAAATCTCGTATGTTAGGGCACTCATATCTCGAGGTACCACTGTACTTCCTTATGCGGCTAAGACGCATCACAGAGGCAAGCCAAGGAGAAAGCACGGATTTTAGAAATCCTTTGGAGTCCTGCCAGGTGGCTCAGCTGGTTAGAGCATCATCCTGATACAAAAAATAAATAAAAATAAAAAAATAAAGTTGCAGGTTTGATCCCTGATCAGGACCGAAAGCAACCAATTAATGCATAAATAAATGGAACAATGAATCTCTCTCTCTCTCTCTCTTATTCCCTCCCTCCCTCCCTCTTTCTCTCTAAAAGCCATCAGTACTTTTTAATGTTTTTAATATTTATTGTTGAAAGTATTAAAAATATTCCCCATTTCCCCCCAACCCCTTGACCCCTTCTAGCCCACACTCTCCCCCTGCCCCAGGCCTCTACCACACTGTTGTGTCCCTGAGTTCGTATTTCGGAGAGAGTTATGCTAATGGGAGAGTATCACGTTAAGAGAAATAAGCCAGTCAGAGAAAAACAGGTATCCCATGATCGCTCTCCTATGTGGAATCTAGAGAACCAAATAAACTGATGAAGAAAATCGATCCAGAGACGTACAAGCGTGGAACAGACTGAGGGATCTCTGAGGGAAGGAGGAGGTGGACACAGACAATACTTTTTTATAATCCTTTGGAAAAGTGAAGCTAGCTGAAACCCGTTTGGCTCAGTGGATAGAGCATCGGCCTCAGGACTGAAAGATCCCAGGTTCGATTCCGGGCAAGGGCATGTACCTTGGTTTCAGGCACATCCCCAGTGGGGGGCATGCAGGAGGCAGCTGATAGATGTCTCTCTCTCATCAATGTTTCTAGCTCTCTGTCCCTCTCCCTTCTTCTCTGTAAAAAATCAATAAAATATATATTTTTTTAAAAAGAAAAAGAAAAGTGAAGCTCTGTCAAAAAGACTTTTAATTTTGTAGGTCAACGTCTTGCATCCAGACACCACCGAGGAGTTACATGGTGCAACATGGAGAGACCAATATTTGAATCTGGCTTGAAGGAGGAAAGAAGGATTCATAAGATGGAGAAGAAACATAAAAGTCTCCATGGCGGAGCGAATTACATGAGCAGAGATGAGCTCGTGAGTTTAGCTGGAACACAGCTGTGCATGGAGGCTAATGGATGAGGAGACAGAACACTGGGCTGATGCCACCTCATCGAAAGCTTTCTCAGGCGAGTTCGGGAATTGGAATCTAATCACATGGGCATTAAGGGAGAGCAGGGAGAGTTTTTGATAGAGAAATGACAATAACGCGGGAGACAGAACAGATCTAAGTGAGTGTGTGCAGAGGCAAGAAAGCCAGACAAAGTGGTTTATCTGAAGGGGGGAAAAAAATGAAAATCCCAAAGCCAGCATCAGAAAGAATTAAAAAAAAACACAAAAAAAAAAACAGCCAAAACCAGTTTGGCTCAGTGGGTAAAGCATTGGCCTGTGGTCTGAAAGGTCCCAGGTTTGATTCTGGTCAAGGGCATGTATCTTGGTTGTGGGCACATCCTCATTGAGGGGTGTGCAGGAGGCAGCTGATCAATGTTTCTATCTCATCAATGTTTCTAACTCTCTATCCCTTTCTCTCTATATAAAAAAAGCAATAAAATATATATTTTTTAAATAAAATAAAAAGAGAGCTGGCAGGGGACTGTTTACAGGGTGCAGGTGAAACAGCTGCCTTTGAAGAAGAGAGGGCACCTCTGCCTCTGGGTCTAGCAGGAAATGGCCCTCACAGCAGGAGCAGGAGCGCTTAGAAGAGAGAGTGCAGAATTTTGGAATATGCTTGCTGATCATCTTCACATTCCCTTGTGAAGACAGAATTCTATGGAGTGTGATGGCATTAAAAAGTACAACTGGATTGCGAAGAAAAGGTCTGGGTCTAGATGTTATGGAAATTCAAAAGGAAACAGAAAAAGGCTTCCAAACAGTTCTGAACACTCAAAGGAGTGGGAAAACCCTGTTTGTGGTCGTAAAGATGGGCATTGATCTGTGTGAAGTGCCAGGGTAGCAGCGGAGGGAGTAGAGGGATGAAGGTACAGTGGTACCTCGAGATACGAGTGCCCTAACATACAAGATTTTTGAGATACGACCCGTGGAGCAAACTATTTTTGCTTTGAAATATGAGCAACAGTTGAGATACGAGTAATAGCGTGGATCGGCCAGCTGCACATGACCCACCAGTTTACGGGACTCGAGCGTCTCATAGTTTTCCACGCTTCAAGGTTATGGAACAAAGTAAACTCGTATCTCGAGGTACCGCTGTACTTGAGAGAGAAAACCAATAGCAACAATAAAACCAGCCTGGGTAACGGAATTGAAAGTCATAAGGACCCTGGTTCGAAGACAGACTGTGGTCAAGATAGGATCCTGGAATGAAGCAAGAGTCCAGCTTACATTTCTAAGGAGGACTGCACAGGCAAGTCAATTCTCTCCAATTCGGTTCTACTGTGGTTTGAGGTAGCCTTGACTGTGGCTTTTCAGATATGAAAAGTTCAATCTCACTGACTGTTCTACTTCAACCGTTGCTCTAGTTTTTCTTGTTTGAATATTTCATTACTGTAACTCTTAGAGTGAGCATTCACTAAGCTCTAATCAACATAAAACATTATTTCCTTTGTTAATAAGGCCCTGTTTTATTTACCTTTCCCGAGTCAAGCTAAATGTCAACAAAACAAACCTATAATTCCGAACAGAAACAAATGCTTCTTTTATTAACACCAACCGTGACTCCAAATCAAATCATACGGGATTGCCCGTTGTGTACATATTTCAGATAAGCTAATTTTGTACTTTTGATACCAAATACAGAAGGAGAGTCATTAAAGCATTTTTGCCCTTCTCTGCTGGGTCCTATATGCACAGGCTTAGAAGATCATTAAAATGAATTTGCTCGACTCAAACAGACAACATAAAAATATGATGGCGGAGAGACAGATGGGAAATAGAAGAATAAACAGATGGCCCTATTACTTTAGAAAAATAAAGCAAAAACTTGCTTGGCATTCTAATTAACAGAAAACATCATGTTTTAAACTTTCTCCTTGGATCAGAGATTCTATGTAATAAAAGTGCAGGATAAAAATTGTCCCCTCAACCAGAAGGACGTCCAGGAATTCAACCAGGGGGTGGGGCTGGCCAGGGGGGGGAAGGGAGGGAGTATCCGGCCTGCAGCTGACAGTGACTAGAGACCCTCCCAGTGCACAAATTTCAAGTCTCTAGTAACAGTAGAAGTGCTAAATGACAGTATTATGACATACAGTCCCTAACCCAAAAACAAAGACAGAGCCTCTTTCAAGATTTTTTTCCTTAAGAAAAAGAAAAAAAAAAATTTTTTACTTCATATCATGCACAATTTGAAAGACTGTTGATAGGAGTAGCTGTTGTGTTTGTAGCAGGAAACTGATAAAATTTTATGATGAGTTGATTTGTAAACCAAAGAAATCTAGGCATTTTTTTTCCTACACCATTCAGGACTGAGAATAACGGTTTTAAAGATATTGAACGAATCAGAGGCAACTGGAGAGGGGGTTACAAATGTAAGTTCAATAGTGGGAATAAGCCCATCGAGGGAGCAGTGTTGAAGGTAACTCCAGAGAAAATCTGAGTTATCCTCAGGCTTGATTACCTCAGAGAAGAGGCAAGGAAACGCTTCTGTGGTGAAACGGTGAAGGCCATCAGACACACATATGATGGTTTCTTTCAAACTGGGGAGGAGAGACCATTCACTGACACGCTTCCTCCTGAAATCCATCGAGGTTGGTTCAGGAACTAGAAAGGACTAAGATGCCGATAAAGAGCACCAGAGAAAGGCCTGAGGCAAAAGAAATGAATCTGGTTTGTGTCTTTTTTTTTTTAATCTATATCTTTAAAAAGCCAGCGACTGGAACACCATAATGACCAAAACAACCGGTTGGTATGACGCCCACTGCAGCCAGTGAACCGGCCTGATCTAGGGGTAGGGTTGGCAGCCAACCTCCTGCAGCCCCGCCCCCAATGGGCCCCCACCACCCCGATAGGCCCAAGGCCCCTCCCCCCAGCCAACTCCACCTCCAAACAGCCCCCCAACTCTGATCAGGGGCAGGGCAGGCTGGTACCCTGCCCATAGCCCCTCCCCACAGCCAGCCTCACTCCCCCAATAGGCCCCCCACCCCAATCAGGGGTGGGACCCACCTACCAATTCACCTCGGTCCCTCCCCCACAGCCTGCTGGGCCCTGATCAGGCCCTGACTGGGCAGGACAGCTGACCGACCTCTCCCCATCCCCTCCTCCCAACAGGCCCAGCCCCCATCTGCCCCAATTGGGGCGGGGCCAACCGGACCCCACCTGTGCACAAATCCGTGCACTGGGCCTCTAACAATAAAATAAAGACATCAGTGCTGACTTTACACTGAATCCATACACAGGTTTCAAACATAATTCAACAGAATATAGAGGCCAATACAGGTGACACTGCCATTTCTATAGATGTCCTTGCTTCTGTGGTCGGTTATTGGGTAATGGAACCACCTGATATAGGCGTGGCAACGGTTATCAATGAAGTTGCAATTTGGTCACAGAGAGCTTTTCCAAATTGATGTTCCACAGCCAGATGTTCTGGAGCAGAGAAGGAGAAATGATTCTGATCTTCTCAAGAACAAAGACTGTATCTTACAATATTCGTCTTGTCAGCACCAAGCAAAATCCAGGACACAGCAAATGACCAAGTGAATGAAAGGAGCAACATAGCTTGCTTATGCTTTTATTTTCACTTACATATGATTCTTATTTTTAATAATAATAAAATAAAAATAAGTTTGAGGTCTGTTGATGAAGTATGACATAACATACCTGAGACATGCACTGAGAGCCAATGAGACTCGAATGACCAAAAACCCACCAAAAAAAAACACACAACAGCACTTTAGCTCAAAGAAATTAAACATAAGCATTGAAACTATAAATAAATTACCATATTTTCCAGCATAGAAGATGACTTTTTAACCCAGGAAAATCTTCTCAAAAGTTGGGGGTCATCTTATACCCCGGGTGTCATCTTATAGGGCGGGTATATCCCCAACTCTGTATTTTAACTGGAAAAGTTGGGGGTCGTCTTATACGCTGGAAAATACGGTCAACAATTTAGAGGCAGATTCTGGAATCGGAACCTTCTGGATTGGAGCACTCATACCCACATAGCTGACGTGCACTGGCGGGTCTGTGATTTCACTCGACTCTTTATTTACAAGATAGATTAGCCTGAAATGGTCTCATGGGTACCAACAGGGGACTCAAGACTCCTGGGACAGAGACAAGGGTCTTTATGACACAGCGCAACATGCAGCATGCCAGCAGATTTATATGGTTCCCCCTGCCCCTGAGCCCCACAGGAGCACCCTAATAAATCCAGGTTAGGGTTGCCTCAGCCTCAGGCTTGTGGTACAGCCGGGAAACACGAAGGCTGAGGAAGCTGCTGGTAGAGTGATTAGCAGCCGGCCTGCTCTTAGTCCGAGGGAGAGAGAGACGTTACCTCATTTCACCGTCTTGAAAAACAAACCTGAGAAATAGCCTGGGTCTCAGGGACCTGACTCTGGAACACAGCACGATGTGTAAGAGTACTTGCTCTCCAGATACTCTTATACAGCGGTACCTTGAGATACGAGTGCCCTAACATACGAGATTTTTGAGATACGAGCCGTCGAGCGAGCGATTTTTGCTTTGAAATATGAGCAACAGTTGAGATAGGAGTCATCGCGCGGATCGGCCGGCTGCACACGACCCACCCGTTTACCGAGACTCGAGCGTCTCATAGTTTCCCACGCCTCGAGGTTACGGAACGAATTAAACTCGTATCTCGAGGTACCACTGTACAAGTCATTCATTCATTCATTCACTTGCTCTCTTTTTTTTAAACCACTTTCGTTTTTTATGACCACACTTATCAAAATCTTTATTCTCTATCCTTTCTACCGGAACAGAAGCTCAAAGTGGATTTTGTCATAGTCACTATGACATCCCTAGAACTATGCCTGGCTTTATTTGTTTTATAAAATAATTGTAGTTGAATTGAAGTATTTATCAGTTAACGAAAAGCTTAGGTGTTCTTCCAGATGCAAGAGATGCACAGCTCCTACTAGCGATAGTTCTTAATCTTTACACAGTTTATAGTTTGGATTTTTTACTGCGCTATTTAATAGGTTTATTTTTAACTTTTTTTTTTCTTCATTTCTCTTTATCTTTTTCCATCACCATGTGTACCTTATGCCCTCTTTCACCTCGACCCATCCTTTCTTCCTGGCTCTCACCGCACTGTTGTCTGTCCATTTCTCTCTCTCTCTCTCTCTCTCTCTCTCTCTCTCTCTCTCTCTCTCCTTTTTTGGAGGGACTGAGCAATATTTTTTTAATTTTTTAAATAAAATGGTTAAACACATAGCCTTGCATAGAAAAGAATAATGCGGGATTAACTGATATAAATGTCTCACTACTATTTTTTTTTCAGTACAATGTTAAAGGAAAGAGTTCAAGATACAGTGAATGCCTCATCCCATCCCTGTCGCTTCTCTCCCTGTCCAAAGTGAATGGCGCCATTTTCATTCATCTTCCTGAACAATCCGGAATGTGGCTTTTTACATGAATGTCATAATACTTCAGGGAGTGTTGTTGCAACTCACAAAAACTTCTTTCCAAAAGTGTTTCCTTCAGGGCATCTGTCAGCACTTCTGGGTCCTTCCCAAATTATTCACATGACATGTTTGTGAGGCGCGAAGGAGTCTGAAACCGGACCTGAATACATTACACGGAAATTACCTCACCAAACGATGGGCTATGTACTTGCAGTGTCCTTTCCTGGCACACAGAAGGCGTTTCACCAGGAGGCTCATCTTGTATTCAGACAGGATCACGAGGGCTGACTTTAAGACCTTGACCTTTTAAGCAAGTTTCATTTGAAACATTTTTTTTTCTTAGCGCTAATTCACATTTCAGGGACTTATTAACATGTTCTTGCTAATTTCACTTGCAAACTATATTGCAATTGCTGGTATTTACTGCACTTAACCTTCACCTTTCTGAAAGTAACATTAAGGTGCTATTTGCATAGGTTAAAAATAATACGTTTGAATGATGCCCTGACTATATTTTTAAGTCACTTTTCCACAAATTGTTGTAATTGAGGGAGGGGGGGAGAGAGAGAAAGGAGGGAGCTTAATCTAACTAGACTTTCCATTTGATGCTTAAATTTTTTTTACATAAAATTGACACAAATTCTACAAAAAAAAAAAAAAAACATTTCTTTTAGATCCTGAAACAAGTTGATCAACACCATTCTATGTAAGGTTTTGGCATTGTGTTCATCATAGTCCAAAAAAAATACATGTTTAACATGAAAACATAGCTCCAATCGAAATGTCTTGCAGAAAACAACAGCTGGACTTTGTGCAGCTCAGAAAAAAAGATGACATTTGGGCTCTCATTCCTCAACGTTTGGAGAATTACCCTATTTTCCATCATATACGACGACTGGGCATATAAGATGACCCCCAACTTTTCCAGTTAAAACATAGAGTTTGGGATATACCTACCCTATAAGATGACCCCCAACTTTTCCAGTTAAAATACAGAGTTTGGGATATACCTACCCTATAAGATGACACCCGGCATATAAGATGACCCCTGACTTTGGAGAAGATTTTCCTGGGTTAAAAAGCCGTCTTATACGCCGGAAAATACGGTATTCAGGATCTAGGATGCAGGGCACTCCAGGGAGCTGGATTTCCTTCAGAGTTAACCCCGAGCTTCCCAAACTCAAGGTGAGGGGCAAAGTCCCCTGCCAGCCTGCCCTCAGGTCAGATACCAACCCCAAGTCCCTGGGCTGCCCTCCCTCCTGACCACAAGCTGGCCACAACGTTTAAAACCGCATGTTCATTCTGACGCAGCAAAAATAACTGGAAGGAGTTTGGTTGCGTGACACAGTTACTAACCATCACAGACTCAGGACACGTATGACAGGTCATTCTTGTTCACAACCGCCAGACACTGGTGACATTCAGGACCGGAACCTGCTTAGTGCGCACCTGTTTCTTAGCCTCATCTTTTCACCCCGACAAACTGGAGGCACAAACTCTTTATCTGCTTTAGCTCAGTCACGAGACGTTTGCTGGATCTAACTGGAATACAATGGTCCCTCAAGATACGAGTTTAATTCGTTCCGTAACCTTGAGGCGTGGGAAACTAGGAGACGCTCGAGTCTTGGTAAACTGGTGGGTCGTGTGCAGCCGGCCGATCCGTGCGATGACTCCTATCTCAAATGCTGCTCGTATTTCAAATCAAAAATCGCTCGCTCGACGGCTCGTATCTCAAAAACCTTGTATGTTAGGGCACTCGTATCTTGAGGCACCACTGTATATAACAAGAGAGGGATATGCTAATTATCCATTACGCGTCGAGGTGTAACGACCCCACCGCATAACGACCGGATCACGGATCTGCCGGAGGGTGGGACTGTGAACTACAAGCAGGCGGCGGAGAGCTACAGGAGGGGGCAGGGCAGCGAGCTATGAGGAGGGTGTGGGGGGTAACAGGGGGGGCGGGGAAGCAGGCATAGAGCTACAGGAGAGCAGCAGCGACCTACTGGTGCGCGCATTCGTGCGCAGGGCTGCTAGTACAGTACAAGATGTGGTTAACCTCAGAGGGGAAAGGTCTTCACACACTCAGCCCGGAAAAGACGTGCCTGTGGAGTGGAAGGGGCGCTTCCTTTACAGCAGCAGTGGGGAGGGTCAGGCCCCAGGGCCGAATGAGGCCTCGGAAATCGTTAGTCTGGCTCTGCCCAGGCATGGGGGTGAGTGATGGAATGTCTGACCCAATAGAGGAGGGTGATTTTTTTAATGTTTTTTTTAATATATTTTTTATTGATTTTTTTACAGAGAGGAAGAGAGAGAGATAGAAAGTCAGAAACATCGATGAGAGAGAGACATCGATCAGCCACCTCCTGCACACCCCACAGTGGAGATGTGCCCGCAACCAAGGCACATGCCCCCGACCGGAATTCAACCTGGGACCCTTCAGTCCGCAGGCCGACGCTCTATCCACTGAGCCAAACCTGTCTCGTTGAGCAGGCTGATTTTTAGATTGATAATGTTGGATGGCCTGAGAATGATGTTATAAATGTCCCTACGGCCCTTGGCAGAGAAAAGGTTCCCTGCCCCTTTTGTAATTTTTTAATGTATATTTTATTGATTTTTTTACAGAGTGGAAGGTAGAGGAATAGAGAGTTAGAAACATCGATCAGCTGCCTCCTGCACACCACCTATTGGGGATGTGCCCGCAACCAAGGTACATGCCCTTGACCGGAATTGAACTTGGGATCCTACAATCCACAGGCCGACGCTCTATCCACTGAGCCACACCGGTTAGGGCTCCCTACCCCTCTTAAGAGGTTCACGGGTGCTCAGAAGAGGAGAGAGACTATGTTTATTCTGGAGGCGACATCGGACATGTGCAAACACAGAGTCCCTCCAAACTGGTTCCTAATGAAACATCTTCACCACGTGGAAGTCCACCCGTGTCTCCTGACATGTTTTAATTACTCAGGGTCTGGAAATCATATTCCCCAGTACAGTGGTACCTCAAGATACAAGTGTACTAACATACGAGATTTTTGAGACACGAGCCATCGAGTGAGATATTTTTGCTTTGAAATACGAGCAACAGTTGAGATAGTAGTCATCGCGCGGATCGGCCGGCTGCACACGACCCACCAGTTTACTGTGACTCGAGCGTCTCCTAGTTTCCTACGCCTCAAGGTTACGGAACGAATTAAACTCGTATCTCGAGGTACCACTGTATTACCATCAAAGTGTTTATCACATCAACTGACTTATCAAAAAATATCCGACATCTTCTCAAACTTCCAACCGGTGTCTTTCCTTCTAGGTTCCCAGAAAAATAATGAATTCAGTGACTTTACAGCAGCTTCTTGGGGTGGCTAGCAAAATACGTCCCTCGCATCAGGGGAGCAGAGTTCTCTTTGAGTTATGCCCGATTTCACAATGGAGTCGGAGAAGCCTCTCTGAAAACTGGGTCACCTTCCATTTCTGGTTGTGTGACACGCTCCCTATAAAACACGCTCTGACTTCTATTTCTTCTGAACCCACAAAGAAGCATGAATGGAATTCAGGGAAGGCACTGTCTCCCACGTTCTGTATTGTCACCTTCTGCCCCCCAACCACAGCTAGGGGACCCCAGTTCCAGGACCGAGGCTGACAAAGGCAGGAGGGATCTCAGCAGACTGCCTTCATGGAACTTGGAGGGGCATTCGGTGCTTGCATTTAGTACTACTTGCATTTAGTGCTTGCATTTAGTACTTGCATTTAGTGCTTGCATTTAGTACTTGCATTTAGTGCTTGCACTTAGTACTTGCATTGAGTACTTGCATTTAGTGCTTGCATTGAGTACTTGCACTTAGTACTTGCACTTAGTACTTGCATTGCCTCAGAATGATTCTAGGTCAACGTGTCAGAAATCAATCTGAAATTCAGTTTCCCAAAGGCACGGTGTCAAGTGATCAACCCCTCTTCTCTGCCGAGATGACCAATGTACCACTGACCAGAAGCGGGCTCTTTTCTCACGAGGTGAAAGGGAGGCGACATTTATATCGGACGCACAGTCGTACGGAGCGTTTCATGGAGGAGAAGATGGTAACATTTTGAGAACTGCGCTCTTGACCTTTTCCCGGTCTTTATGCGGCGCCTGCTGTCTCTGCAGCTTGAAAGGCTGAGCAGACAGAGGAAGCCCTTTGCTGGGAGAAGAAAGAAGAGACGGAGCACAGAAAGCAGCCTGAGCGACTCCTCTCAGCAGGGAAGGCAGCGATGTGGGGGGGTTAGAGGCCAGGAGATGGAGGGTGGGAGGGGGAGGGGGAGGACGCCTGGGTAGGCAGGAAGTGGGAGGGTTTGCGGAAAGAAGAGAGGTCACAGCGGTGACTGGGATTCAGAGGATGAAAGAGAACAAGGAACCAGGAGGAAGGGGAGTTCAGAATTGTAGGAGCAAATGGAAGGGAATCAGAGAGAGAGAAGTCTATCAACACCGAGAAGAGACCACCAGGTTGAGGAGAGGAAGTGAGTGGTGGGTGGCGGGAGACTGAAGGACCAAGAGGACAGAGACTAAGGGGACAGTGAAAAGTGTGCATTAAAACTGCCCAAAGAGGCCGAAACTGGTTTGGCTCAGTGGATGGAGCGTTGGTCTGCAGACTGAAGGGTCCCAGGTTCGATTCCGGTCAAGGGCATGTACCTTGGTTGCAGGCACATCCCCAGTGGGGGGCATGCAGGAGGCAGCTGACCGATGTCTCTCTCTCATCGATGTTTCTAGCTCTCTATTCCTCTCCCTTCCTCCCTGTAAGAAATCAACAAAATATATTAAAATAAATAAATAAAATAATAAAATTGCCCAAATCAGAGTAGGTCCTAATAATCCATCATATAAGTTTCTATAAACATCATCAATAGCCGAAATCAGTTTGGCTCAATGGATGGAGCATCTGCGGACTGAAGGGTCCCAGGTTCGATTCCAGTCAAGGGCATGTGCCTTGGTTGCAGGCACATCCCCAATGGGGGGCATGCAGGAGGCAGCTGATCGATGCTTCTCTCTCATCGATGTTTCTAACTCTCTATCCCTCTCCCTTCCTCTCTGTAAAAAGTCAATAAAATATATATTTTTAAAAAAACACACATCATAAATACTTAAAACTACAGAGGTTGGGGTAAATTGTTAACTTCGGTAAGTGCTTCACGTGTGTTACTCAGCAAGCGATCATCATGGACCCGCGGGCAAAGTGGATGGCTTTCAAGAACACATCCCGGGGAGTGCATCTCAGAAGTGAACACACCTCACCGCACACACGAGGCGTCATTGTCTGAACAGCGTGGGCTCTGAGCGCGGCAGCAGCTGCCATCCATCATCTGTCCTGCTGTCGCAGAGGCTGTGTTCTCCCCCTTCCCGTCACTGGCCAGGGCCCATCTGTTTGCGAAGACGCGGCCATAGGGATCGCGCTGATTAATGAAAAGGGCTCGGTGGATGCTGGCCGGCTGGTGCCAGGGCCCTCCTGTCCTCGTGATCGCCTCTTCTCTACGGGGTGGGAAATCTGTGCCGGAAAGGGTCAGCCTCTAAGAATTTTCAAAGCACCATTAGGTGAAGAAGGAACATTATCTGTTTGTTTTAATTTTCCTAGGAAACGGGTGTCCCAAGAAGCTAAGTGAGCTGTTCAAGGTCATAAGGTAAGAATTGTTCAAGGTCATAAGGTAAGAACTCCAAAACCTGGGACCTGAAGCCAAGTCTTCCTGCAAAAGAGCCGACACTGTGTGTATAACATCCCCATGCGCTGTCCCCAAATACTGTTAAAGACCTGTGATTCCTGCCGAGACCGGTTTGGCTCAGTGGATAGAGCATCGGCCTGAGGACTGAAAAGGTCCCGGGTTCGATTCCGGTCGGGGGCATGTACCTTGCTTACAGGCACATCTCCAGTGTGGGGTGTGCAGGAGGCGGCTGATGGATGTCTCTCTCTCATCGATGTTTCTGACTTTCTATCCCTCTCCCTTTCTCTCTGTGAAAAATCAATAAAATATATTTTTTTAAAAAAAGACCTGTGATTCCTATCCTCCATCTCTGACAATAATTACATTTTCAGGCAGGGAAATAAAGTAACTAGGACATAGGTGGTGGCCTGAAGAAATCTGATTGATTCCAAAGGTATTCCTCCCACATTCCCGTCCCAAGCATGGACATTTGTTAGTTTCTTCTAATAATCTTTCCTACAAATGTGGGAAGTAGATCTTCAGTCCGGTAATGCTCAAGCACCTGTGACTGAAATAAGGAAAGAAATTGTATGGCTCATTTATTCAGTTATCGTCATTTTAATCATTTAGTCCAAAAAGAAAAATAACTCTTTTTGGTGAGCAAGAAGAGGTCAATAGGAGAAAGAGGGAATATATGTAATACTTTCAACAAGAAAGATTTTTAAAAATAACTCCGCTTGCCCCGACTGGTTCGGCTCGGTGGATAGAGCGTCGAACTCCCAGTCGAGGGGACAATTTTCATATTAGCCTTTTATTATATAGAATGTGGGTATCAAAGGCACCCTATTAACAGACTCTGATATCATTCTGGCCTATTTAGAACAAAGTTTTAAAGAGGGCCAAATGTCTCCGTGCACACCATGGGTTCTGTTACAGAAAAAGAACCCAAAACTTATTTTTTTTATATATAAATGAATTCAACTCATGTATATCAATGCAGTTTGACAAATATGGCATTGTCCATGAATAGAATTTTCCCAGGTCTTATGACTGCTAAGTGACAGAGCAGAAACTTGAATTTCTGGCTTTAAAAGGTGTGCCATTTCTAAAATAATAGAGGCCCTTAGAGTATTAAGTACATTTTCTTGAATTACTTGTTACTATTATTCCTTATAATATTACTAGATGCCTGGTGCAAGAAATTCATGCACGGGGAGGAGGTGTCCCTCAGCTCAGCCTGCACCCTCTCCAATCTGGGACCCCTTGAGGGATGTTCAACTGCTGGTTTAGGCCTGATCCCACTAAATAGGCAGTTGGACATCCCTCTCACAATCCAGGACTGCTGACTCCTAACTGCTTGCCTGCCTACCTTCCTGATTGCCCCTAATTGCTTCTGCCTGCCAGCCTGATCACCTCCTAACCACTCCCCTGACAGTCTGATTGATGCCTAACTGCTCCCCTGCTAGCCTGTTTGCCCCTAACTGCCCTCCCCTGTGGGTTTGATTGCCTCCAACTGCCCTCCCTTGCAGGTCTGGTCCCTCCCAACTGCCCTTCCCTGCTGGCCATCTTGTGGTGGACATCTTGTGTCCACATGGGGGCAGCCATCTTTGACCACATGTGGGAAGCCATCTTGTGTGTTGGAATGATGGTCCATTTGCATATTATTCTTTTATTAGATAGGATAGAGGCCTGGTACATGGGTGGGGACCAGCTGGTTTGCCCTGAAGGGTGTCCTTGATCTGGATGTGGGTTCCCTTGGGGCATGAGGAGGCCTGGGCAAGGGGCCTGTGGTGGTTTGCAGGTGGGCCACACACCCCAGCAACCCAAGCAGAGGCCCTGGTATCAGGGATTTATTTATCTTCTATAATTGAAATTTTGTAGCCTTAAGTGGAGGCCAAGGCAGGCAAGGGCTGCAGAAGCTTGGCTTCCTCCATTGCTCAGGGCAACCCTAGCCTCCTGCTCTCTCCAGCTCCCTGGCTGCTGCCATTTTTGTTGGGATTTATTTATCTTCTATAATTAAAACTTTGTAGCCTTGAGTGGAGAGCTTGGCTTCCTCCATCCCTGGGGAAACTCAAACCTCCTGCTCGCTCTAAGGCTATAGCCATCTTGGTTGGGTTAATTTGCATACTTGATCCAATTGGCTGGTGGGCCTGGCTGGTGCGTGTAGTGGATGGATCGTTCATTTGCATAGCAATCTTTTATTAGATAGTATTATTAGCTGTCTTCCTTGAATTACTGTGAAGTTGTTTTGGCAAAAATTCTTCAGCAACACAGGGCCTAGTACTTTCTAATTCTAATTCTGATTGTTTCCATCAATCTCGTTCACATAATTTCCTTCCATGATCTATAAATATCTACTTTATTGCAACCAAATGGCTATATTATGCCCTTAGGAATCTCTCAAATATTAGTTCCAAATCCTATAATCTTTGAGGCAGTGGAACCCTTTCAGTCTGACGAGATTTTTCCATCTCCCAGGGCACATAGTTTTATTTGTTTTCGGTAGAGCTGTCTTTGAAATATTTTTGAATATGCGGTTAATTTCTGAATGCACATCACCATGCTAACAGCCTCCTACTTTCCACTGTCAATGTACATAGAGGCACATGTTGTCTGAAAACTATCATCATCATCATCATAATCATTTCCTCCAAAAAGAAAAACTAGAGACTCTGCTTTTTAGATGTGCGGAGTTTTCAAAGCTTCAGCAGATGACGGATATGCTGAATCCTGCCCTTCAGAGTGAATGTGGCTGAATCACAGAAAGGATCTTGTTCTCACTTCCTTTTACGAGAGGATGGGCACTGTTACTTTCTCTGTTTTTTTAATTTTAATAAATCTTTATTGTTCAGATGATTACAACTGTTTCTCTTTTTTCCCCCCATAGCTCCCCTCCACCTGGTTCCCACCCCACCCTCTGCCCTTACCTCCCCCTCATTGTCCTCATCCATAGGTGTAGGATTTTTGTCCAGTCTCTCCCTGTACACCCCTCACCCCTTTCCCCCTGTCATGCAATTACTGCCAGGATGATCTCCTAAATCTGGATCTTTGTCCTCAAACCACCAGTCTGTCAGTGGCTGCCTGTGTGCTACACGGCTCTGTGCACCTACTCACCCTCATTCTCAGGCCCGCTCCCAGCACCGCACTGCCTGGGCTGGCAGGAGAACTGAAAGCCCTCTGCTTCGGGCTCCACTGCACCCACACCCTCTTCTCTTGTCTCCCTGACAGCACTTAATTGCATCTACATGTTTTCACCATCACCTTTCTTCGCCAGTTTTAAACTCTTAACACAGGGACTAGCACGTTGCAGGAACGCAATAATTAACTGTGGAATAAATGAGCGGAAAAGGAGAGGGAAGAACAGAGAATAATGCACAAAAGGATACCCTCACCTCCACGTAGGAGGGAAGAAGAGAAAGATAATCATGTACCAGCAAACAAACTAATGATGCAATAGGAAACCAACAAAATGAGAAAATAAAATAAAACCTCCACAGAAAACTAAAATCTGTGCAAGAAAAACAGGTAAAGTGCTACCTCGAGATACGAGTGCCCTAACATACGAGGTTTTTGAGATACGAGCCGCTGAGCGAGCGATTTTTGCTTTGAAATACGAGCAACAGTTGAGATAGGAGTCATCGCGCCATGCAGACCCCACATGCAATGAACTGCATGCAGGAACACAAGCAAGGCTAGCCAAATGCTGGACTGGCGGGCTTTAGGATGGAACAGAAACTCTGGGCTGTGGTCTTTATCCTGGCCCTGCTGAAGACAAGACTGGATTTTTTTCCACGGTGGGTCGATGGATATGGCACCCTGGAGGGAAACTCCTAATTTTGCATCATCAATAAAGCTTCCCCTTCCTCCCATGGGAAAAGCCATTTTTCCACCCAGCATCCCAAAAACCCCACTTCCACTGATAACAGAATGATGGAAACGATTAGGATTATTCCGAAGAACGGTAATAATAATAAAATGGGTTTTTAAGACATTTAAGCTGGGCGGAAGTGTTCACATGGTTCACTTAAAAGGGTCGAGGAAAGGGAAAAAAATTAGATGGAATAGCCACTAAAGTTTTAATGGGTCGTTCTAAGAAATTATCGATTCTGCTGCCTTAACAGCTCCTCCATTTACCCTCGGCTTGACGGATTTTAAAAAGCTAATGATGACCTAAAAACAGAATCTGCGGTCTCTTCCAAAGCATGTACAAGGAGGATTCTGAGTGGCAAGAGGGCCAGAGGCTGTTGGTGCGGTGTCTCAGCAAAGCCAGGGCAGCCATTGGCATCGGCAAACAAGAAAAGCAGCCAGGGTGGCACAAAAAACATTAGTGGAAGTTCTAAACGCTGGTGCACCATCCACAAGTAAACGAAGCTTGCTAATGGAAGGGTAAATGGCAGTGTAATTAAGTTAGTGGAATAAGGTAAAATATTCAAAAATAAAAGTATGCTGCAAAGTAGGAATTTATGAATGAAAATTATGTAATACTAGAGGCCTGGTGCATGAATTCGTGCACTGGTAGGGTCCCTCAGCCTGGCCTGTGGGGAACCGGCCAAAACCAGCTCTCTTACATCCCCTGAGGGGTCCCGGATTGTGAGAGGGTGGTTTTCGGGTGACGCACCCTGGAATTGGACCTTCCTCTCTGGTTCCAGATTTGTCACCTTAGAACTGCAGCTGCCAAGTCACTGCATTGAGCATCTGCCGCCTGGTGGTCATTGAACACCATAGCTATCAGTCAGAGGGTTGGATGGTCTGTTGGTCACTTAGGCTTTTATATATATAGTTTGCTGCATCACCCTGACCAGAATAGAGATGATGTATGAGTGAGGAACTCTTGCCTTACCCAACAGGAATGTCAGAGAAATCTGCTCCTCATCCTTTCTGAACTGGGCATGTTAAGTGGGGACCTCCAGAAGTATCTCAACCTACCTGAGTGCTTACCATAAACCTGCCCGCTCTGGGGGCAGAGAGGAAGGAGCCTAGAAAACCCAGGGCTGACTAAAGACGTGGTAAGTGCAGGTGGGTTAGTATCCAACAGTTCCTTGTTTATTTTTTATTTTTTTTAATATATTTTATTGATTTTTTTTTATAGAGAGGAAGGGAGAGGGACAGAGAGTTAGAAACATCGATGAGAGAGAGAGACATCGATCAGCTGCCTCTTGCATGCCCCCTACTGAGGATGCGCCTACAACCAAGGTACATGCCCTTGACCGGAATCGAACCTGGGACCTTTCAGTCTGCAGGCCGACGCTCTATCCACTGAGCCACACCGGTTTTGGCCCAACAGTTCCTTGTTTAGTCATCGAGTAGCAGGTGAGGAAAGCTGTTAGTTCCTGCAGACTAACCCTAGATTCCAGAAAACCCAAGGAGGATTCTCCAACAGCACCACCCCTGCCTGACATGGTGTGCACAATGCAAGCTGTGCAACCCGCTAAGAGAGGTCAGTCTCTGTGCTCCCTGTGACTGCTGCTTCCGGTTAGTTTCCTATTGGGAAAAAAAGTGAAAGTCAAATTGGCAGTCACGTGAAACAGACTCCAAAATGGTGCTTCTGTGGGAAGAGATGTCGATTTAATTCAACCGAAAAGTACTGGTATTCATTGGGTCAGTAATAGAATGTTGATATGTGAATCTGAAAATCAAGCCAAGCATGCTTTCCCGATGTTGGCTCGTTGTATGACTACCAGGGAGTAGCCAACTAACGGAGTTAAAATACAGGGTCCGGCATAAGGGATAGAATTCTAAGCGAGGAGCCAGAACCATCAGCAGCATCCCTCAACAAATCACAATGATTTATTGTCTCTCTGGCTCCAACCTTAAAAAAAGAAAAAGAAAAAGAGAGAGAGAGAGAGAGAGAGAGAGAGAGAGAGGCACAGAGGTTGCTTGGTTTCTGGAGAAACCATACACCACATCTGCACATTTTATCGGCCCCTGTTCCAAGGATGCCAATGGAAAGAGCTGACTTTGAACGATGCTTTTCAGAGCACCAGGCTCTCTGGTCGCTTCAAATGTCCATCGAGCCATGGGACCCCCTCTAACCGGACGCTAAGATGATTGAGGAAGAGAAGCAGCGAGGAAACGAGCGCAGGCTGCCTGACGCCTTGGCAAAGGCCCGCCCTCCGCCCTGCGGTGCTGGAATTGGGACCAGGATGCAGCCTCCCCAGCAGCGTGATGCGCAGACTGTCACTCAGCATCGGAGCCAAAGCTCAGCCTGAGAGGCAGCTGCACGGCAACTAGCGGATCGGTTCCCTGGGACTGAGGAAGAGAAACGCAACGCCGCTCCGGGGGCAGAGTTCACAGGGGGAGCGCTCAAGGAGCCAGATAATAAACGTAGCACAGTACGCCGAAACCGTGTGGCTCAGTGGATAGAGCGTCGGCCTGCGGACTGAAAGGTCCCAGGTGCCATTGCAATCAAGGGCGTGTATCTTGGTGGCGGGCACATCCCCAGTGGGGGGCGTGCAGGAGGCAGCTGATTGATGTCTCTCTCATGTTTCTAACTCTCTATCCCTCTCCCTTCCTCTCTGTAAAAAAATTAATAAAATACAATGGTACCTGGAGATATGAGTTTAATTCATTCCGTAACCTTGAGGCGTGGGAAACTTTGAGACGCTCAAGTCAAGGTAAACTGGTGGATCGTGTGCAGCTGGCCGATCCGCGCGATGACTCCTATCTCAAATGTTGCTCATATTTCAAAGCAAAAATCACTCGCTCGATGGCTCGTATCTCAAAAATCTCATATGTTAGGGCACTCGTATCTCAAGGTACCACTGTATATATTTTTAAAAAGTAGCACAGTATGCATTCATCCTAATTTTAGGCCGTGTGTCACAGAGGGATGCTCAGGCTCTCTGACTCCCGTCTGGTTCAGTCCTGCTTTGTCCCCATGACCTTGAGGCCAATAGCTTCTCATAGACGTGCTGGTTACCCTCAGGGGCGTACTGCTCACAGCTTGGGTTTCATTAAAAACTGCCCCTTATCAGAAGAGGGTATCAAGCAAATCGTGATTGTTTATCTAGATTTTCAGGAACCGCATGGCAGACTCACATCAAGTAGTGAGTGCCTCTAAGCTCCCCCAAACCCCTGCTAGAGCCCAGCAACCTGCAATGGCTGGTCACATCTTGCCCCTCCTATGACCCCTTCTCTGTACATTCTTAAGATGGACTGAAGCAGCGGTTCTCAACCTGTGGGTCGCCACCTCTTTGGGGGTCGAACAACACTTTCACAGGGGTCGCCTAAGACCATTGGAAAACACAGATACGATTCATAACGGTTGCAAAATTACAGTTAGGAAGTAGCAACAAAAATATTTTTATGGTTGGGGGTCACCACCACATGAGGAGCTGTATTAAAGGGTCGCGGCATTAGGAAGGTTGAGAACCATTGGACTGAAGGACCCACTAGGTCTCCCAGCTCTTCAGATCTCACCTTCTTAATCAAGAAAGCTTTCCTAATTCCAACATCTGACATTTGGGGTTTGGGTGTTTGCAGCGTCGGGCACACAGACTCCAGCCTGGTAACCAACAGCCAATAGACTGGCCCTCTGGGCTGTATTTGATTGGAAGATAAGAGAAAGTCCAGTGGAGGAGGCTTTGTTATAAAAAACCTTATGGACTTCTAGCCGAGACCGGTTTGGCTCAGTGGATGGAGCGTCGGCCTGCAGACTGAAAGGCCCTGGGTTCGATCCGGTCAGGGGCATGTACCTTGCTTGCGGGCACATCTCCACTGTGGGGCGTGCAGGAGGCAGCTGACCGATGTCTCTCTCTCATCGATGTTTCTGACTTTCTGTCTCTCTCCCTTCCTCTTTGTAAAAAATTAATAAAAAATATATATTAAAAACCTTATGGATTTCTAGAGCAAACAATGATTCCCATTTAAAAAAAAGCCTTATAAATTCAGAAAGATGCTGGAACTAACAAAGAGTCTGTTTGCTTCTTGCAAGTACTTTCTTGGACGGTGATGGATGTTAATTAGACTTATTGTGGTGATTATGTTGTAAGAGATACAAAGATTGAGTCATTATGTTATACACCTGAAACTAATATAATGCTGTCTGTCAATTATACCTCAATAAAAAATTAAAAAAGGAACAGTAGTTTCTTGGGTACACAAAAATGCATTATCCTGGAGATACTCAATCCATCAACAAAAGCATAAATTCTGTATATCCCACTGTGTGCTCAGAAGCTCAGAAAGTAATTAAGAATTGCTCTGTGTTTTTTTAACAGTTACTTTGGAGACTAAAAACAGCTCTGGGGTACATATTGAGGGGATCCACACCATGGCTGGCCAATGAAGTACAGCGGTACCTCGAGATACGAGTTTAACTCGTTCCGTAACCTTGAGGCGTGGGAAACTATGAGACGCTCAAGTCTCGGTAAACTGGTGGGTCGTGTGCAGCCTGCCAATCCGAGCGATGACTCCTATCTCAACTGTTGCTCTTATTTCAAAGCAAAAATCGCTCGCTCGATGGCTCGTATCTCAAAAATCTCATATGTTAGGGCACTCATATCTTGAGGTACCACTGTACATTGACCCATTAGTAATGGCTCCAGATACATAATTATGGGTCTTGACCAGGAGAGATATTTATTCTAGGTTTGAATAGACACTCCAGATAACTCTATTAGAGGCCCAGAGAAAAAATATATGATTTCAATTTGGCTCCCCACTTCTACATCATCGCTGATGAAGGAACACATTTCCTGCAGGTGCAGTAATAGAGTCGGCGAAGATGCATCAGAGACAATAGACTTATCATGTCGTTTGCCTAGCACAAATTAGGGAACGAAATGAAAATGAAAACGTACAATTCATCAGGTACTTATCAGAGGGACAGCATGAGCAGGATGGCATAATAGAAAGCCCAAGACCCTCCTTCCTTCCATGGGCACGCGCACTCAACAATACAGCGGTCCCTCGAGATACGAGTGCCCTAACATACGAGATTTTTGAGATACGAGCCATTGAGCGAGCGATTTTTGCTTTGAAATACGAGCAACATTTGAGATAGGAGTCATCGCACGGATCGGCCGGCTACAAACGACCCACCAGTTTACCGCGACTCGAGCGTCTCATAGTTTCCCACGCCCCAAGGTTACGGAAGGAATTAAACTCGTATCTCGAGGCACCACTGTATGTGGACCGATGCCCTTTGTGGGAAATCCGGAGACCCGGGGAGAGGCCCTCACGCCCCAGGCAAGCACAAAACGCCATCACCGTGGAGTCAGGAGTAAAGCCCGTGGCACCCTCTTCCCACAACCCCTTTCACTTGGGCAGCACCGCATCCTCAGGAAGAACCCCCAGTGCCCAGGGCATTTGTGGTTTCACACAGGTTTCCATGAGGTCGGAGTGGAACAAGGAAGGGACAGTCTGAAGGTCACTCCTTCACAAGTAGGAAAGAAGGAAATACAGTGGTACCTCGAGATACGAGTGCCCTAACATACGAGGTTTTTGAGATACGAGCCGTTGAGCGAGCGATGTTTGCTTTGAAATACGAGCAACATTTGAGATAGGAATCATCGCACAGATTGGCCAGCTGCACACGACCCACCAGTTTACCACGACTTGAGCATCTCATAGTTTCCCACGCCTCAAGGTTACGGAAAAAATTAAACTAGTATCTCGAGGTGCCACTGTACAGGTGTTCTATGACAGAAGGTACCTGCTGTGGCCTACACACGGAGAGACCCATCATTTGGAGAAGGGCAGAGTTGAAGAGCTGGAGCAGAAGTAAAGGAGAGGGCAGAAGAAAAATCTAGAAGGCTGGGCAAGGAGAACAGGAAAAGCCTCGATCAGAGTCAGTGGGGTATCTCCAACCAAGGAGAGTGACTTAATGTCAGAGAAAATGGCCATTGCGTATGCGCCAGTGAAGACAAGATCTGGGCCGTTTGCTACTTAACATCCCATGAAGAAAATTCCCGGTAATGATGACATTTCTTAGCTCTGAACACTCCCGTTTTACTGCTTGAATTATTTAAGAACCTGACTTATTTGCTCTTTGACCAGGGTTTTAAAAATGTCTAATGTTGCTTAACCACTCGAATGAAAGCAGAAAGAGGTACACAGTGTACTCACTAGGAGGTCAGTCTAGGAACCAAGCCTGGTCACACATTACAACCCTCCTCTCTCTAAGCTTCAGTTACCTCGTTTTTACATTAGGACTTGTCTCTTGAAGTTTACATGAGAATTAAATAAAAGTAGGCATGTAAACGTCAAAGCATATTCCCAGGTACATAGCAAGTACCAGATCGCTATTATTTTTTTAATGTATTTTTACTGATTTCAAAGAGAAAGAGAGAGGGAGAGATAGAAACCACAATGATGAGAGAGAATCATTGATCGGCTGCCTCCTGCACGTCCCACAGTGGGGATCAAGTCCACAACCCAGGCATGTGCCCTGACCAGGAATTGAACCATAACCCCCTGGTTCATGGGTCAACGCTCAACCATTGAGACACACTGGCCAGAACACATTTACTATAACTTCTTATGATAGAACATTTATATGGAACATGAATCCTAAATGAAGGTTAAAAGACATGGTCAAAACAGTCATTTGGAATTTTTAAAGATATTTTCTTAATTAAAAGATTATACCAACTGAAACCGGTTTGGCTCAGTGGGTAGAGCGTTGGCCTGTGGACTGAAAAGTCCCAGGTTAGATTCCAGTCAAGGGCATGTACCTTGGTTGTGGGCACATCCCCACTGGGGGGCGTGCAGGAGGCAGCTGATCAATGTTTCTCTCTCATCGATGTTTCTGGCTCTCTGTCCCTCTCCCTTCCTCTCTGTAGAAAATCAGTAAAATATATTTAAAAAGAATATTATACCAAGAAACGTACTAGTATATGCATAGCTCCTGGATGAGCAATAGTGCAGGGAAGGTGTGGGGAGGGTTTGGAAGCGAGGTGAAGGGATTCAGTTGGGGTGAGGAGAGACATCCATAATCCTTTCAACAATAAAGATATTTTTTTAAGATTATTTGATCATAACGCTTTCCAGCTATGGCTAAGCTCACAGTAATCACTTAAGATTAAGCTTCCATTATATACATAACAACAACATGGACTTCAGATATATGAGAAGCAAAAAAGATAATCAGGGATTGGTCACATAAGAAACATTCAAGGAACATATCCTACTAAAGATGAAAAGCAAAAAAGGATGGAAATCTTTTTCTCTCGATGCTTAACCACATTCATGTTATTTTCCAAAAGAAGAAACAACAGTTATAAGGCAACAAGGAGAACAGGGCAAATTTCAAGACCCAGACTGTGATCCTGATACAGTCTAGTCCCCGTTCTAATCACCACCACCACCCCCCAACATTGGTGCTGGAAAAAGAAAAAAAAATGGTGGGTAAGCCAATCCTCAGCATCTTTATTAACCATCTCCACCCCCTGCCTATTCCCATTGCAGAGGGAGGGGTGGGGGGCGGGGAAGCATCAATGTCACTCTAGAAATAATTTAAGAAAAGTCATCAGTGATGCAAGATTCTCTCTGCCACCACCTGCTCTCATCAGAGCAAGATAAACGGTTGGAGGTCTCCACGTGGGTCTCTCCGGCCTAGAAGAAAAGCAGACAAGGAGGGAAAATACAGTGGTACCTCGAGATACGAGTGCCCTAACATACGAGATTTTTGAGATACGAGCCGTCGAGCGAGCTATTTTTGCTTTGAAATACGAGCAACAGTTGAGATAGGAGTCATCGCACAGATCGGTCGGCTGCACACGACCCACCCATTTACCGCGACTCGAGCATCTCATAGTTTCCCACGCCTCAAGGTAACACTGTTATGGCCAAAATCACACAAGAGCCAATAAACCCTGGTTTGGAGCAAGGTAGAGGAAGAGGGAAAAGCAGCTTGCTGAGGGAACAGGACGCTAATGAAGATAGTGCATCGGTTCAATAGGGTTCTCTAAACAATGAAAACAAAGAAACTTCATTTACAACCAACAACAGAAGAACCTTATAAGCCTAACTCTGCACTGGAGAGGAAAATCCTTTGAGAATATGTGCATTTTAATTCCACGTTTTTCAGGAGTGCGGATATGGTTTATCATATAAACGCTCTTTTTGTTTTACTTTAAGGCATAACAATGCTTATGTATTTGCCGCTATTTTGATGGAGGGGCATGGATTTCTTTGTGCCAGGGTGAGTCTACAGAGTGGGGGCTGGGTTTTTTTTCTCAATTTTTTCATCATTGATCATTTCCAAGGAGGAACAAAAACTTGAAAACAAGTGTGAAGCAAACAGTGCACAGCCCTTCAAGGGGTTTATCAATCTGTTTTCTTTCTCCTGCTGCTGTCTCAATCATATCAGACTTGATAATGAGAATCTTTTTTTTATTCAGGAATTTGTATGTATTCAATTTTACAAAAACACCCAAATTACATTTTATAAGAAAGTCTCTTTTCTTATCACATCACACGAAATGCATTTTTTTAAGTGTTTAATCAAATAATGGAATCAGCACTTCCCCAGCTGTCAAAAGCATGTTTAGGAACAAACACAGCTTAATCTGGACAAGCATACAGCCCAGTTAGTGAAAGCAGATACTGTATTTTCTGACATATAAGACGACCCCCAACTTTTCCAGTTAAAATATAGAGTTTGGGATATACTCGCCCTATAAGATGATACCCGGCGTATAAGATGACCCCCAACTTTTGGGAAGATTTTTCTGGGTTCAAAAGTCGTCTTATATGCCAGAAAATGTGGGAACACTAGATAAAACCTGACTAGTCACAGGTCACAGCAAAAGTCAGTATATGCTACAGATGACAGATGGAGCATCAGCTAGAAATTCAGCAGGCCTGTTGAGTGAAAGTCAGCTAAGAAAATGATGAAGAGTAAAACAGATTACGTAATGATAGTAAAAGCAGAGGAAAATGACTGAAAGATAAATGTAATTTGAAAAAGAATATCAACTGGTGGGGGGCGTGAAATGAAGATTCAACAGAATATAGTTAGCCTTCCTGAAGTTTTAAACTGAAACAGTGCAGGAAAAGCATTCAAACACATAATAGTTTTTTCATTAACTAAAGAAAAGCCCGAATCTGTACATAGAAAGGCACAACATTGTCCAGGAAACATTAATATGAAATAATCAGCAGTGGTCTCTTTTGTTTAAATCCTACATTATACTGAATTTCCAAATCAAGACATCCTTCTTGAGACACGAAGGTGCAGGAAGGGGAATTAGTCTTTAAAAGAGAAAAAGATCACGCTGCCCTCATAACACTCCAAGTGCTGTGCAATGTCAGAAATAATGGAGCAACGACGAGACACATGTCTGAGGTAAATAAAATGTAAACCAAGAATTTTAGACCCAGTTAAATTGTCCTGGAAGAGAGATTCAGAAATATGTGAATGGTGTAAAGTTGGACCATATAACACAATATTAATGCTTCTCATAATTTGCGTGTGTGATTTAAAAGAGATATTTTAGAAACTAATAATCCCCATAACTAAGAAAAAGTTTAGCGATTCCTTTTGTTTTACCTGTTGCATTTCTTTCTATTGAATTCAAGTAAAGTTACAATTAATGAATTTTGTTGTTTAATAGCATGTATCTCACCACACTTTATAAAACTATTATTGCTGCCTAAACTTCTTTGGTTACAATACATAGAAAAAAATCTGAAGTTGTAATTATTTCAGATTAACTCAATCATTACTTTTGGGTGGTAAAATTTGGGATTCTTTTTTCTGTATAGTTTGAACTTATTGTAATGCATTTGAGTGTCTTTGTGATGTATTTTATAAATACAATAACGGCATTTTCTAAAAGAAATAATAGTTAGAATACAAGACGTTTTTATAGATGCAATAAAGATAAAATGTGTCCGATCATTTTGACCTTGGCTCTAACAAAATCCTTCATTTTCAGTGTTATTCAACTGATCAGTATTTTACATCTGACTGCATAACAAACACACTACTCATTTAAATAATAATAATAATAATAATAATAATAATAATAATAATAAAGAATGCCATGCTAGCAGCCAGCCGTGCAGAAGAATTTTGAGAATAAATGTCCCTTACTAATTTCTTGTCAAGCAAAGTACTGACTGACTCTAGAAGAACAATTGGTGAGGGATGAAAGGAAATTATTTAAAAGGACTCTACCCTCTCAAAAAAATCACCAAAAGGATGATTATCCTGCACGTCGCAGCCTGAATGACTGCAATGCACTCTCCGTTTAGGATGCTATTGTATTTCTCGGGTGGGCGCGCATTATGCTCGCCTTCCCAAGGTCACAGACACCCTGGGAGCCGAAGCATCGTGTAAATGCGGCAGATTAACAGCGAGCCCTGGATTGGGAATGTTAAAAATAAAAGTTGTTGAAAACCTTAAGTGGTCCCTTTTATGGGTAAAAAAACAACAACAACAACAACAACAACACACAATAAAAGCTTTTTAAGTTAGCACTAAAACTTCAAAATGTCAATATTGTCCAAACAAACGCGATAGTCTCAAAGCTGAGAAAAGGAGAAAGCTTTTTTTGTAAGGAGGGCAATTATTTCTCGCCTTATCCGAGGAAAGGAAAGGCTTTCTGGTTAATGACCTGTTTATTTCAGGTGTGGAGCTGAACGGAAGTGGTTTTGTGTGTGAGCACGAGGGGACTATGGGAAACCCTCCGAAGGTCACCCTGCTTCCCTAGGTGGCCACAGCCATGACCGTGACCTGCCCTTCCTTAGGGAAGTTGGGAGGCCATCAATCTTCCAAAATTAATAACATAAAATAATTTGCAGGGAGAAACACCAGTCCAGAGCTCAGACCTGTAAAGGCACCTGTACCTGCAGTTAACATTGCAGTTAACATTCCAACTATAACTTCAAATCCATGCTAACACAGCGTACTGTTTTCTGGAAGACCTATAGGTAAAGTCACTTCAATGCATGGGAAAGAAGGACTTTAAAGAATGTGGTTTAATCATTGCTCCTTTAGTTTTGTTTGTTTTTTTAATATATTTTATTGACTTTTTACAGAGAGGAGGGGAGAGAGATAGGAAATCAGAAACATCGATGAGAGAGAGACATTGATCAGCCACCTCCTGCACACCCCACTGTGGAGATGTGCCTGTAACCAAGGTACATGCCCCCAGGGACCTTTCAGTCCACAGGCCCATGCTCTATCCACTGAGCCAAACCGGTCCCAGTGTTCCTTTAGTTTTAGATCTTTCTTTTAAAAAATGAAATATGTGCCCAGCTGGTGTGGCTCAGTCCGTGAGCATCGACCTGTGAACCAGGAAGGTCACGGTTCGATTCCCAGTCAGGGCATATGGCCAGGTGCTGGGCTCAATCCCCAGCGCGGGGGGCCTGCAGGAGACAGCCAATCAATAAATGACTCTCTCATCATCAATGTTTCTCTCTGTCTCTCTCCCTCTCCCTTCCTCTCTGAAACCAATAAAAATATTTTTTAAAAGAATGAAATCTGTGACAGAATACGCCTCTATCCTTCTTTTTTCCCGAGTGGGGCCATCTCTTCTCTTTTCTGTTTTCGTCAGCACTTGACCTTGTCATTCCTCCGGAGGAGACTGGATAAGATGGGAAAGGTGGGTCGTCCTTGCTATTGTTGTTGCTATAAAGTTTGTCAACGTAGCTGAGACTCAAAGACGCCAGGACTGCGTACCAACCACCACCGCCACTGCAATTCGCGAGTCAGTATCCACGAACAATTGCAAGTGACTAACCTTAACACACTGGCATTGGGAATCAGCAGATCTCATTGTTGTAATGCTTGCTAGCTACTTGGGTAAACAAGCTTCTTTAAATTAAATGTATTGGGAGTGACATTGGTTAATACCATCACATAGGTTTTTTGTTTTGTTTTGTTTTGTTTATTGGGTGTTTTCTTTAACATATTTTATTGATTTTTTTTTCACAGAGAGGAAGGGAGAGGGATAGAAAGTTAGAAACATCGATGAGAAAGAGACATCGATCAGCCGCCTCCTGCACGCCCCCCACTGGGGATGTGCCCGCAACCAATGAACATGCCCTTGACTGGAATCGAACCTGGGACCTTTCAGTCCGCAGGCCGACACTCTATCCACTGAGCCAAACCGGTTTCGGCCCATCACATAGGTTTTAAGAATACCATTCTATGACACATGATCTGTTAAAAAGTATTTTGACTTAGTTCTTTCACATCAAAGAATCACTTATTTGCATTCTTAACCACTTAGATTATCTCCATGTTTACTAATGCAAGCAATGATTACTGCCTTAAAATAAATTTCTAACATTGAAAAGGCTCTCTATTAAGGGTGCACATGTTGCAGACTTATATACAGTATAACCACACTGTCCTCCAAGACAGTCAGACAGAGCTCTGCTTTGGTTGAATCCTACAGAGTCCTGGACAGTTAATCACTGTTCATATTTCAGGCATTTAGACTTGCTCTTGTCTCCCGGGTGTGGTTTTCATTTCCAGTCTCTGAGTTGTAGCATAAAGAACTAAAACAGAGAGCCGTCCGCAACAGTGAAGTCACAAATATTAAATGCTGTGCTAGTCGCTTGGAGTTAGGAGTGAGAGGTGAACTGGGAGGAGCAAGGCCATTGCAGGGCAGTGATTTAAACGCACCCAGAGCCCTAGCTGGTTTGGCTCAGTGGAGAGAGCATCGGCCTGTGGACCAAAGGGTCCCAGGTTTGATTCCAACCAAGGGCACCTGCCTGGGCTGCGGGCTCCATCCCCACTAGGGGGCGTGCAGGGGGCAGCCAATCAATGGTTCTCTCTCATCTTTGATGTTTCTCTCTCTTCCTCTCCCTTCCTGTCTGAAGTCAATAAAATATAATAAGTAAATAAATGCACCCAGAATGTAAGAAGAACAGACAATGAAGACTCGGCCAGGGTTGGATTTAGGGAAGAGGTTTAGGAAACTTGGTGAGAAGAAGCTGCCTTCTTTGTAGCTTCCATAGATACAAGCAAGAAAGAAATGTAATTACTTCTTACGTTTCGTTGTGAGTTTTAAATAATCTCCTCCCTCATCGTGTTCATCTTCGCCAGATTTCAGCATGTATTTATATGGTTGTAGTAAAATTGCCCTTAGCGTGTTTGAATGATATCTTTTTAAACGTACTGACAAGTGTGATTGAGCAACTGGGCAACGCTGCTCCGGGAATGTTGCTTTGCTGGCCGAGATTCATGAGTCTAAAAACTACAAGGTCAATCAGAAGCACCTCAAAGCCATTTGTCACATTCCTTCTGTTGTGGCCTTTAACAGAACCATTATGTACTAATACTTTATCACATGAATACTACTTTTATAGTATTAAAAACGTTATTTTTAAGTTTTGTCATAATATAAACGCCTGGTCTGTCATAAATAATGCTTTTAATGCTGTGTGTTCTGGGATTTCTTCTATGTGGAATTCTTGTATGGTTGATGTTTTGCATTTTTAATTATGACATACACCAGGGGGTGAGGGTCCCTTAGCCCAGCCTGCACCCTCTCCAATCTGAGACTCTTCAAGGGATTTTCGGCTGTCCGTTTAGGCCTGATCCCACTACCAGGATCGGACCTAAACAGGCGCTGGACATCCCTCTCACAATCCAGGACAGCTGGCTCCCAACTGGTTTCCTGCCTCTGCCTGATTGCCCCTAACTGCTTCTGCCTGCCAGCCTGATCACACCCTAACCACTCCTCTGCCAGCCTGATCGACACCTAACTGCTCCCTGGCCAGCCCGATTGCCCCTAACTGCCCTCCCCTGCCAGTCTGGCTGCTCCTAACTGCCATCCCCTGCTGGCCTGGTTACCCCTAACTGCCCTCCCTGCAGGCTCGGTCCCACCACAACTGGCTCCCCTGCTGGCCTGGTCACCCCTAACTGCACTCTCCTACAGGACTGGGTCTCCTCCAACTACCCTCCCTTGCTGCCCTGATCTCCCCCAACTGCCCTCCTCTGCCAGCCTGGTCACCCCCAACTGCCCACAACTGCCCTCCCCTGCCAGCCATCTTGTGGCGGCCATCTTGTGTCCACATGGGGGCAGCCATCTGGGGTCTTCGAGTGATGGTCAACTTGCATATTACTCTTTTATTAGATACTAAACTCATCCAGATAGCTAAAAAAATTATCCTTCACATTTATAAGGGCAAATGCTTCTATAGTGTTTAAGTGGAATTTGAATATTTTAAAATAAAAATCTTTAAAAAGAAAAAATAGGGAAAAGTACCCAGTGGGTGATATCAGAGATGCATCAAAAATATCTCTCCCACCGAAACCAGTTTGGCTCAGTGGATAGAGCCTCAGTCTGCAGAGTGAAAGGTCCTAGCTTTGATTCCGGTCAAAGGCACGTACCTTGGTTGCAGGCATATCCCCAGTGGGGGGCATGCAGGAGGCAGCTGATCGATGTCTCTCTCTCATCGAAGTTTCTAACTCTCTATCCCTCTCCCTTCCTCTCTGTAAAAAATCAATAAAATATATTTTTTAAAAAATATCTCTCCCTTGAACTTCGGGAGCTCCTTCACCTTTGGAGAATTTGTTGCACACTTTTCGGGTGTCGACGCTGCCAGGAACCGCAGCCTCAGCACGAATAAAGACAGTGCACGCTCTTCCTCACCCGCTCTTAGAGCGAGAGGCACTAATGAAACCACCAAGCAGACGAAAGAGGAAGCTGTGTTTTTGACAAGAGCCACACGTTGTGAGAGACAATCCTGGGAAGATGTATAATAACGGTATTTAACCTGAAAGTCGTTTTCTTTTTACTTGATGAGAAACGACTTGTCTTAATTTATTGTTTTATCTGAAGCTAAGATCTTTGTTTCCCATAGCAACCATCTTCGGGAAAAAATGCGGTGCATGGATAATGGTTGCATTTTGGGAATTTCATCTAAGAGCCATTGTAGCGCGGGGAAGAATTTGGAAGGAGAAATGGAATTATCCTCTCCGAGGCTGCACCAAAAATATTCCCAGGCAGGTGAGCACTGGCAAAAGAGAACGTTTTGAATCGAAATGATAACTCGATGAACTTTCTACAGCAAAGCAACATATTTGGTGGGGGAGCAGGGGAGGGAAGATACTCAAATGTAAAAAAAATAGACAAAGTCAGTGAAACTCTCAATATATATAATTGATTTTTTACAGAGAGGAAGGGAGAGGGATAGAGAGTTAGAAACATCCATGAGAGAGAAACACTGATCAGCTGTCTCCTGCATGCCCCCCACTGGGGATGTGCCTGCCACCAAGGTACATGCCCTGGACGGGAATCAAACCTGGGACCCTTCAGTTAGCAGGCTGATGCTCTATCCCTGACCCACACCGGACCCAGCGCAAGCAAAACTTTTTTAAAAGCCCCTTTGGCGGGGGGATTGGAGAGGGGGGGGGCGTTTAAAACCTAAAAAAAAAATGATAAATTTACTGGTATAAATGCAATGTCATTTTAAAAGATGGTAAAGTCTGTAAGCATCGCAGGCAGGTTTTACATTTTGTATCTGAGATCGGACTGTTCGCAGTAAGAGAGAAATGACACCCGGCCGGATGAAGCAGGCCACAGGTGGGACCTGCAGCGAGCATGTGCCGTGACGCTCACCACACCCGTCACTCACCTGTGTGACGGTGATCAGCCTCCCCACATCCCCGTCCAGTCCGGCAAGAGAAGGGGACAGAGTGTGTATGTGAGCCCCTTCCTTCCATCCCGGGTCCAGCTCCCTCCCTTCGGCCTCCCTGTCTCCGCAGTGGGGGTCACAGTGAAACAAGCGTGGCCGCTGCCCTGGGAACTGCTACACACACACATACACTCACACACACACACTCACTCACACTCATACACACATACACACTCACACGCACACACACTCACACACTCACACACTCACACACACACACACACACACACACACACACACACACACACACACACACACACACACACTCACACACTCACACACTCACACACACTCTCACACTCACACACATACACACTCACACACTCTCACACATACACACAGTCACACACACACACTCACACACACATATACACACTCAAACACATATGCACACACATACACGCACATACACACATAACACACATGCACACACTCACACACACATGCACACACACACACACTCCCCAAAAACTGTTCTCCTGAACAGACCGTGCGTGCTTCCCCAGAGCTGGCACGTGTGGGTGCTGAGCTAACCTCCCCCTTTACCGACTTTTCTAAACTAACTCTCCATGTACACACATCCTGGCAGGCGGGAGAGGGAGCCTTCGCTTACCGTGTTCCCAGAGCAGAGCCAGAGCTGAGGAACAGACCTCAGTGTCTCCAAACCCTCCCTCAGAACCAGTCCCAGCAAGCTGGCACCTGCCAGGCCCGGATGAGGAGGAGCAGAAGAGCCGGGGCGATGCCAAAACCGCTGTGGCTCAGTGGATAGAGCGTCGGCCTGCGGACTGAAGGGTCCCAGGTTCAATTCCTGTCAAGGGCATGTACCTTGGTTTCGGGCACATCCCCAGTGGGGGGCGTGCAGGAGGCAGCTGATTGATGTTTCTAACTCTCTCTATCTCTCCCTTCCTTTCTATAAAAAATCAATAAAATATATGTTTAAAAAGAAGAAGAGGAGGAGGAGGAGGAGGAGGAGTCTGGGAGAGAATGCAGGGGAGAAAGAGGCCGAGCAGGATACAAACCCTTCCTTCGGTGCCTTTACACCGGTAATTTATAATCTCCCTTCAGTCCGCCCAGGCCCGGCCCGCACACAAATCACTCTTCTCCCTGCCCCCCGGGAAGGGTCTCAGAACCCCCCGAGCGTGAAGACGCTCTGAACTGAGACCGCGTGGAGGCTTCATTGCCCGCGGCCAGAGAGCCACGCGGCGATCTTCCAGAAAATTAATTTTCCACCGCGTGGCTCTCTCTGTTTCCCCGGAATGGAGCTTTCAGAGATCTGTGGCTCCCAGACTTCTAAGAGGTGTCGGCGGCGTTCAGTCAGCCGCTCTCACACAGAACGAGACACCCCGAGATGGAGGGCTGGGGATGAAGGTCCCTGCAGCCGGGAGGATGAAGGGACCCTTGAAGGGGAGCAGGCGGAGAGGCACAGAGGCTGAGTGCAGAGTCCTGATGATTCTCACAGTTAAAGGGTGAGATGAGTCAGGAAGCCGGATGCAGATTCACCGTTTGTGTGTGTGTGTGTGTGTGAGTGTGCGTGTGTGTATGTGTGTGCATGTGTGTATTTGTGTGAGTGCGTGTATGTGTGTGAGTGTGTATGCATCTTTATGTGTGAGTGTGTGTATGTGTGTGTGTGTGAATGTGCGTGTGTATGTGTGTGTACATGTATGTATGTGTGTGAGTGTGTATATGCGTGTGTATGTGTGTGTGTGTGTGTGTGTGAGTATGAGTATGCATGTGTATATGTGTGAATGTGTGAGTGTGTGTGTGTCTATGTGTGTGTGTGATCGTGGAGCGAGAAAAGGTGAGCGTGTGCAATAGTGCGTGCTTCAGAGAACTCAAGAAGAGAAGAGAAGAAATTAAACCTGAAAGTGATTCCACTAGTGACAATAGAGAAACTTTATGTGAGTAACAGGACAGAGAAAGGAAGCTTCCAGAGATAGGGAGTCAGTGGATGTCAGCAATTATGGCAAAAATATGTCCATTGATCTTTTGACTATGAAAGGGCAGAAATTGCCGAGACAGGTGTGGCTCAGTGAATAGAGGGTCAGCCTGGGGACTGAAAGGTCCCAGGTTCGATTCCAGTCAAGGGCATGTATCTTGGTTGTGGGCACATCCCCAGTTGGGGGGTGTGCAGGAGGCGGCTGATGGATATCTCTCTCTCTCTCTCTCTCTCATCGATGTTTCTGGCTTTCTATCCCTTTCCCTTCCTCTCTGTGAAAAATCAACAAAATATATTAATAAAAAAAAGGGAGCAGAAACCATTTTGAATGTTGCCTAATATTTTCATTGCCTTTAACACTCCCCCCCAATACTATATCCAACTCACAGAACCATACTCTCCCCTTTTCACTGTTTATTGCACCTGTTCTCAACCTGTGGGTCTCGACCCCTTTGGGGGTCCAACGACCCTTTCACAGGGGTCGCCTAAGACCATCGGAAAATGCAGATATTTACATCACGATGCATCACAGTAGCAACATTTCATGGTTGGGGGGCACCACCCCATGAGGAACTGGATGCAAGGGTCACAGCCTTAGGAAGGTTGAGAACCGCTGGTTTATTGGGAAAGGGAATCCTCTACAGGAGCCTCTGGGAGGAGGGACGGCAACTGGCCACCAGCCAGACCCGCTCCCTGGCCTCCTGGCCCGCTACACGGTGCAGGGCCTGTTTTCAGCCCAAAGAAATAACTCACTGACCGGGAGCCCAGGGGGACGTCACAGTCCTTTCCCTCAACCCTGAGGCGGCCACGTCCAATGAAGGATTCAGCATCCTTTCCTCCATGAGAATCTTTTTTAATGCAACAGGAGATCAATGTCGTCACTTTAGCTAATGATTTAAAACTCAAATTAACAGTACCTGATTGTTATTTCACTCTTATTCAAAAAAAAAACAAAAACACATTGCCAAAACTGGTGTGGCTCAGTGGATAAAGCATTGGCCTGCAGACTAAAAGGTCCCAGGTTCCATTCCGGTCAAGGGCATGTATCTTGGTTGTGGGCACATCCCCAGTAGGGGACATGCAGGAGGCAGCTGATGGGTGTTTCTCTCCCATCGATGTTTCTAACTCTCTATCCCTCTCCCTTCCTCTCTGTAAAAAAATCAATAAAATATATTTAAAAAAAAAAAAACAGCTATAGGGTACAATGCTTTTATGGGAAGGACGAAAATGAGTTTACACCAAAGTCCTGGCACACCACCGTGTAGTGTCCTGGTGCGCATTTTGTCACCTGGGATGCTCAGGCTGAAAGGCCCTAGCTCAGTGGTTCTCAACCTGTGGGTCTAAGACCATCGGAAAACACAGATATTTACAATTACGATTCACAACAGCAGCAAAATTACAGTTATGAAGTAGCGACAAAAATAATTTTATGGTTGGGGGTCACCACAACATGCAGAACTGTGTTAAAGTTTCGCGGCATTAGGAAGGTTGAGAACCGCTGCCCTAGGTCATGACAACTCTGGGATAGTGATTTGGGTCAGAGCTTTGAGCGGCTGGAGTGGGAGGTGTGCAAACCTGCTGCAAAGGCCTATGAAGTCCCTGTCTGCCCGTTAAGGAGTATGTGGTGACCTGCACTCCCCTCATGTACATGCCAGGAACACACCTGCTCCTGAAATGACCCTCCTCCAGAATAGCATCTCCTGCAAGAGGAAGCTCTGCAAAGACATTTGTTTCAGGTGGTTTAAAACTGGAGCCTTAAAAACATGGAACTGTCTCATTCAACGTCTGTAACTTGTATCTGACACGGTGCAGATTTATTTTGACAACCTATTCCGTTTTCAACAAGTCTGTTTTGCTTTCTTGTGAGTATATTTTCAAGGCTTATAGGGAACCCATTTGTATAAATCTCATCGCGATGCGAAAACAAACATCAGGGAAATGGAACGCATCTTCAAAAGTCAGTTCGGAACAAAACCTGTTTGAGAAACAAGTTTCAAGATCAAACCAATTCACCCATCAAACCTGGCGACAGTGATACCTCCATCAACGACCAAAAACGGGTAATTATATCCTCCAAACATCTCACCTCCACCAACTTCCCTCCATGCTCACTGCCAGTTACTTCATAAAATCTCGCTGTCACCAAGACTGGTTTGGCTCAGTGGATAGAGCGTCAGCCTGCGGACTAAAAGGTCCCAGGTTCGATTCCGGTCGGGGGCATGTACCTTGCTTGTGGGCACATCTCCACTGTGGGGCGTGCAGGAGGCGGCTGACCAATGTCTCTCTCTCATCGATGTTTCTGACTTTCCCTCTCCCTTCCTCTCTGTAAAAAATGAATAAAATTTATTTTATAAAAAAAATCTTGCTATCTTCTCTATCTTCACCTACTGCCTCAGCCTCAGCACTTGCTGCTTGATACGTAATGCGTTATCCAACATATTATTTTGCATGAACAAATGTTTAATGCCTCTAAGCTGTTCACGCCAAAAGCATTGAGGTCAAGGGTCAAGGCTGAGAAGTGGGTAGCAGGGCGTACAGGGAACACAGAAAAGGAGCAGAAGATTCATGCACCCGGCTTTCCATGCACAGCATCTTTATGGGCCTGGTGGGTATTTGGCCTAATGTCGGATACTCAACATTGCTCATTTCCTGTATTTAAATTCACAACTGCTGAAACTTATGAAACCTACATGCATTTATAAGTCCCCTAGTTAAATGACTTCTCCTTCTTCTTTTTAATGGATCCTTTCTCCTCCGAAAAGAATTTATTTATTTATAAAAACGCAATTCACTTTCAACATGAACTCATAAGTGATTCAACAGCGGGAGAAAAAAAAGACAAGTCCAATCGGTTTCAAGGACGTTGCCTTTGAAATCCTGTAAGACATTCCGGACTGAGGATTGAGAGCGGCCATCAGACATCAGATGGAGATGTTTTCATGTTATATTGTTTTCATGTTCTGTTTTCATAGTGTAGAATCATACATGAGTTTTTAAAACTAACCCCCCAAAGATAAGTTTTCAAAGTGACTGAGCCCTGGCCGGTGTGGCTCAGTTGGTTGGGTGTCATCCATGCATGGAAAGGTTGCCGGTTTGATTCCTGGTCAGGGCACACAGTGGGGCTGCAGGCTGGGTCCCTGGTAGGGGGCCTGTAGGAGGCAGTTGATCAATGTTTCGCTTTCACATCGATGTTTCTCTCTTTCCCTCTCCCTTCCTCTCTCTCTCAAAATCAATTAAAAACCCTAAGATTTTTTTAAACACAAAGGATGCTCTAAACCCAAACGTGTTCTAATTCGTTCCGAATCATGACAACCCATTGTTATAACTATTTAAGAGACTAATAATCGCGAAGTCATACATGGAAGAGCACAGAGAGTTATACGTGGCAGGCAAGCCATGTTTGTTCATCACCAAATGATTTCTATGGATTAACCCCACAACAGGAGTCAGGAAATTGAACATCTTAGCTAAATTTCAGCACGAGCATCCAGAGGCATGCACTGCTAGAGGGAGAAATACCATTGTTTTGAAACATGTTTTCACTGATTTTCAGAGAAAGAAAATGAGTGGAAGAGAGAGGGAGAGAGAAACATCAATGATAAGAGAGAATCATGAATCGGCTGCCTCCTACATGCCCTCTACCGGAGAGCAAGCAGCAACCCCGGGCATGTGCCCTGAACGGGAATCCAACTGTGACCTCCTGGTTTATGGATTGATGCTCAACCACCAGGCACCCCCGGCCAGGCGCGAAATAATATTTTTAAATAGTTTCTGCAAACAGGGTGAGTCCCTCATAATATTCATATTCCAAAGCTAGGTCTTCTGAGACTCGGCATAGACGAGTCATTGACTTTTACATTCATCTTCCTGGGGACTCTGTAGACACTTCAGGGTGTCTCCACGTAACCCACTCACACCAGAGGATGTGTTCAAGGATGTTCTAAATAATTAACCTTCTCACACTGGAATTCAAGTGTCTCTCTGTGATAAAGCACTTGAGCACCTCCAAAGCATAATTAGAGGCCTACCCTTGAGACGTGGGCTAGATCAAGTTCTCAAGACGAGGGTGGATATTAGAACGGATAGAGCAGCAATTAGTTATTATGAATTTTCCCCATTACCCAGCCTATTGGATTGTGTCGGTGAAATGTTAATTCTGCATAAGAGAGTCCCCGTAATGTCTGATGGCCGCTCTCAATCCTCAGTCCGGAATGTCTTACAGGGTTTCAAAGACATCGTCCTTGAAACCGATTGGACTTGCCTTTTTTTTTCTCTCTCCCGCTGTTGAATCACTTATGAGGTCATGTTGAAAGTGAATTGCGTTTTTATAAATAAATAAATTCTTTTCGGAGGAGAAAGGATCCATTAAAAAGAAGAAGGAGAAGTCATTTAACTACGGGACTTATAAATGCATGTAGGTTTCATACGTTTCAGCAGTTGTGAATTTAAATACGGGAAATAAGCAATGTTGAGTATCTGACATTAGGCCAAATACCCACCAGGCCCATAAAGATGCTGTGCATGAAAAGCCGGATGCACGTGACTTTGCATGAACATCCATTCACCAACAACATCTTAATGAATGTTGCGTCTGACATGCAAAATGAAAACATCTCTGTTTTTCTTACCAACAAATAAATCCATTTACTAATAGAAATATTTTTCTAACCTCTCATTCTCCTGGAGTGATTAAAAGAGACCAACCAATAGAAGGCAAGACTTTCCTAGGGGAGTGGTCACATGTCCTACCTCTAGCATTAGCCTATGATACACTGGACAGATACGTGTTTTTTTTTTGTTGTTGTTTGTTTGTTTTTAATATATCTTATTGATTTTTTACAGAGAGGAAGGGAGAGGGACAGAGAGCTAGAAACATCCCTCAAGGGGTCCCAGATTGGAGAGGGAGCAGGCTGGACTAAGGACACCTGCACAGATTTCGTGCACCGGGCCTCTAGTTTCTGACAAAGCTCAGTGCTTTTTGTTTCCTCTCACCCTGTCAGATGGCTGGCTGCTTTGCTAATCACCTTATTTCATAAGTTAGACCCTCCCTGTATCTCATTTACTGTCCTTTCAGCCCATCCTCTCGGTAAACATGAATACTCCAGTGATTCTATTTTATTTGCAGTGGATCCAGGCACCTGCTCCTGAGCACAAGCACAGCTCCGCCGTGGAGTTTGGTAAAAACGCTTGAGCCACTGAAGTGCATCTTCCCTACTGAACGGCCCCCCTCGTCTGCGAAGCCATTTGCACACGTGACTGACCCAGCCGTCCATTTCCCAGGCGGCCTTTCATCTGTAGAGCCTCCTGCAAAATGAGCCGGATCCTCTCTCCTCATGGGCAGTGGTGGGTCCCACTGGGTTTGCGGTCATTTGCATCATTTGCCTGGCATCTCCCTGGGTTCCTGCTGCAGCCGCTGCACCTGCTGCTGGAGCTGGCAAGGGGGTGGGAGGGGGGGCGCTCTCCACACCACCCCTCCCGAGGGGAGGACATTCTGGCTGCAGGGGAAAGTCTTTTAAATGGGAGAACCGCACAGGCCCACGTGCTCTCTGTCTACACAGTACCACCGTGAGCGCTGCATCCTGGATGAACATGGGAAACACTGATATTTAAAACATCCAGCCAGCCGAAACCGGTTCGGCTCAGTGGATAGAGCGTCGGCCTGCGGAATGAAAGATCCCAAGTTCGATTTCGGTCAAGGGCATGTACCTTGGTTCCGGGCACATCCCCAGTGGGAGGCGTGCAGGAGGCAGCTGATCGATGTCTCTCTCTCATCGATGTTTCTAACTCTCTATCCCTCTCTCTTCCTCTCTGTAAAAAATCAATAAAATATATTTTAAAAATTTTAAAACAAAAACAAACAAACAAACAAAAAACATCCAGCCAACAGCAGCCTCGCTCCATCGGACCAGCGTCTCTGTGTGACTTCCCTCGGCCTCGCTCAGCAAACACTGCTCAGGTAAAGCCCCGATGTCCTTAGAATTGTACCCCCACCTCACGCTAATCCAGTCACTTACAGGAGCCCTACCTTCTGGGATCATTTCCTCTACTGCGCTATTTCAGATTAAACCGTACGAAACTGTACAATTATTTCATCACACTTAGACACCATGTGATGGTTTCTCCTTCCAAAAAAAAAGAAGAGTTTTATTCCCACTAACATATAGAGAAGGACTCAAATTGTATGAATTAAAGATATTGGAGTGCAAACTTTTTTTTTCTTTTTACATTTTATTGATTTTTTTACAGAGAGGAAGGAAGACGAATAGAAAGTCAGAAACATCGATGAGAGAGAGAAATCGATCAGCTGCCTCCTGCACGCCCCACACTGGAGATGTGCCCGCAACCAAGGTACATGCCCCCAACCAGAATCGAACCTGGGACCTTTCAGTCCGCAGGCCGACGCTCTATCCACCGAGCCAAACCGGTTCCGGCTGGAGCGCAAACTTTTATTCTTGTTTAGCAAACCTGGCTGGATATCAACAGATAACAGCAATAAAACTGCTCCCTGGCTGGGCCAAATCCACTGCACTCCCACAGTCTCCTGGCGAAACGCATCTCTTCCCCAGGAGAAGGAATAAATAATTCCGGGAAAGAATGGCATTCACGTCCCTTAGTATCTGCGCCAACATCGAGGCTGTCAGGGAAGATCAATATCCTGGCTTCGCGTCTGCTCCACAGAATGGCAAGAGGCTTTTTGACAGCCTGAGATAATACCTGGCGTTTAATCCCGCTGTTTCAGAAGATAAGGCACTCAATTGTCCAAGAGATTACAAAATTTATGTCTTAGTGCTTGGTAGACATTAACCATATCCGCCTTAGACCGGATAAGTGACTATGTACAATCTTAAAAACAAAAATGTAAAACTGGGTGCTCATTTATACTTGAAGATTTTTTTTTTTCAAGAAAGCACTCAGGAAAATACTGAGGTTTCTTATAGTACTCAGACCAAAAACAAATACACAGCCCATGTATACAGTCAGGAAATATTTTCTGTATTAACATATTCACTCCTCAACCCATAAATTGTACTCAAGAGAGATTAAGTAATTCCCACATTACAGGATTTGTTAAAAATAAAATATAGAGCTTGGCCAGTGTGGCTCAGTGGGTGAGTATTGATCTTTGAACCAGGAGGTCACAGTTCGATTCCATCAGGGCACATGCCCAGGTTGGAGCTCCATCCCCAGTAGGGGGCGTGCAAGAGGCAGCTGATCCATGATTCTCTCTCATCACTGATGTTTCTAGCTCTCTCCATCTCCATTCCTCTCTGAAATCAATTAAAAAATTTTTTTAAAAAATTGATGCCATATCCTTTGTCATTCATATTCCCTTTTTCTTTTTTTTTAAATATCTAGTGTTAAGAGTGCCTGATTTGACAAAATCACCTGGCACAGTTAAGGAGTATGTTTAAAGGCCGAGTGTGTGTGTGTGTGTGTGTGTGTGTGTGTGTGTGTGTGAGAGAGAGAGAGAGAGAGAGAAAGAGAGAGAGAAA